>JABXWE010002571.1:0-33723 GCA_014611495.1 Limonius californicus | reverse complement strand
ATATATTATTGTGATATCGTATTGGCGTGTGAAGGTGCTTCAACATTTTATTTTTCTTCAATAAATTTTATACTAATGATAATAAACCAGGGATGATGTGTGATTTGGAGCTTTCTATAATCTGTTTCTTTTTCGGCCTAAATCTATTCTAAAACATATTTTAGATCATTTATTTATTTATTATTAATGTTTGGTAAATCTTATCCATAACATGCGTTGTTCCGATGGTTGTTGATATCATGTAATTTATTTATAGATAGGAGGTTGTGTTTTCAATAATTTTGATCGTGATTGATAATAGGAAAAAATGAAATTTATTTATTAGTTACCGAAAATATTAGTAAAATGAAAGCTGTGTGAATTTATGTTCTACTGATAAAAGTCAAAAATTATTATTTATTCAGTTACGAAAAATATTAGAAAAACGAAAGCTGTCTCAATTTTATGTTCTTCGTATAAAAATTATTATTTTGTGAGTTACGAGCACATTATATTAATAAAGAGGGGTGTCTTTGGAGATAATCACAGAATTTTGTTACTTCGAATATTGTAAAGGATCTTGTCTAAGCTGGAGAATAAATTGCTAAAGAACAACAGTCATATTTTTCTTAAATTTGTTCTTAAACAAGAATAATTATTGAAAGTTCTACTACAATTTACATCCAAGAGAAGTTGGAGAAGTTATCTGAGCCGAAGTGGAAGTTGATCAAGATTTGGACAGCTGGTAGGAGTGTTTTGGAGCAGTTTGGAAAGGTTTACTGAAGAAGGAGGTTGGCGATTAGTTTTTGTGACGACGAATAAGGTGGGTGACATTTGAAAGTTTAAATTTGACAACACAAGTGAAAAATCAATAGTGCCATTTATATATTCAGATTATAGTTTTGAAATTTTGTAAAATCAAAGGGCACTCATGATATGGATTTTTAAATTAAGACTTCCTTATAGTGTTGTCCGTACATTCATCATTATTCTAAATTAAACAGAATTGTAGTGAGTTCTTAATACTGCATTTACCCTGAGAGTCTCATATAGCCGTGGTATAGATTGTGAGTTACCTTCACTAATTTTAATACGTTATTCACAGTAATTTCTTTCTTTGTTTGCTGAACGTATTAAAAAAGGTAGGGGGTACACTACAGCAATATATATATATTGCTATGATATTTACCCTATATTAATATTATTATTATAAACTATATCTAAACTATGTTAATCTTACAAGATAACCCTGATATGACGTGTTTTCTGGCTTCGTAATGCCTTACATATGTATAAAAGGATAGTAATTTGATGTTTGGAATCTATATTTTACCTGAAATTGTTTATAATTAGTTTGATGATCATGATAAGAATGTTGTTTGTAAATTTTTATTGATTAAAATTGACAAATGTATACCTAATAAGAGAAAAAGGTAGTTTACGATCATCGGAGGTTGTTACGATGTGGTTTATTGGTGACATAAGTGAAGTTGAAGTGCATATTCCTTATGTATTGAGGATATAAACGTCTAAGTGTGAAGTAGGCGTTATTTTGGTTATTTTGGGGTAAGTGAGGGAGCCCTGGAACATAAAAAATTGTATTATTACTTGGTTATATTTTTGTAAATATGTGTATGAAAAGTTTATTTTGAAATGCAAAAGATTAATATTGTTTTAAATAATTTGGATGTTGTTTGAGGAAAGTGTAGAAGCTATTTTATTTGGTTGAATTATTTTATTTAGTTACAAATGTTTGAAGTTAGATGAAATTATTAATTTTGGAGGTTAGGATTTTGCTTTTATTAATTATGTTGTTATTAGCAGATGTGGAGGAGATATGTGTTTAGATGGCTGTATTTTTAATTAATGAATCTGTTTTTGACAATTTTATGGATCAATAGATGAAATTTGTCTAAATTTGAAATTTTAAGCACATGTATTTTTTTGTCTTAAATTGTGAAGTAATTAGTATCAAAAGAATGGTAAATTGGTAATGATTATAAATATGAATTTTGTTTGTTAAAATATTAAGTATTAGTCTTGTAATTTACAAGTTTAAAACGTTGTAAATCAGCTGTAAATTGAAGAGATAGTAATTTGAAATTTCATTGGTCCATTTTATGTGGAAATATGTTACCAAAATTGGTAAATTTTGGATTTTAGTCTTGTTTTAATGCTCAAAGAGGAAGCACGCTTTACGTGTGAGCTCTAATTTTGAATTTAGTGTGTTTAAGAGCTATTTTTGAAAATTATGGGCGGGTTCCTTAAGTTCTTCTTCTTCTTCTTCTTCTTGTATAGGCCAATGGCCTGTTAATTACCTACAATGCAGTAGGTTCTGTGAGCCCTCTTTGCACGTATGCTGGGCAGGAGGCTAGCCTAACCCGTCGAACAGAGAAGAGAAGTTCCACTACAAGGTTAACAATTGTCAAAGGTGTTTGTAAGACAACCGGGACCGACGGTTTTACGTACCCTCCGAAGCACGACCGGTTGCATATGCCACTATATTGGTCAACCCATCCAAGTACTGACCGCGCGGATTGTGCTGGACTACGAATACCGTTTGACCGGCGTCCGCAGCGCTCCGCTATGCAACCGATGTTGTTCCTTAAGTTGTTTACTAAAATTGTATTAAAAGTTAGGTTACCTTAACAAAGTATTAAATTATGTGCAAGTAATTGTTAAAAGTGTTTAGTTATTTGTTGAAACAAAGTAATAAAATTTTATTTAAATTTCAAGTTATTAAAAGTGTTTAATTTATAAAATAATCCGACATACCTGGAGTTTAATATTTGAATGGTGTTATTTCTTTCAAAGTTCCTGAAAATTAATTTATTAGAGAATGTCAAATTAAAAGTGCAATTATTAATTCATAATAAGAAGAAGTTTACTTACCTTATCTGGAAACTTAACACGTTTCACTAAAATCATAATTGATTTACCAACGATCGAGGTCATGGATGCAGTGGGACCAGGAATCGAAATGTCGCTGTCTTGCTAAAATTGGAGGGAATCTGCTGACAGTTGCAGTTCTAAGAAATTCAGATGTACACTGGACGCCAACATTTTGGAAGATTGCAGATAAGTTAATATTTAAGTATGTGTTGAACTTATTACTGTATTTGTATAACTATCTATAGCGAGGTCACGAACTGAAACCCTGAGATATTTATGGTTTTTATATGCTGGTATATTTTAATTTGTATTATTGGCGTAACCAATGTGTATAATTTAATTTTGAGCTAGCCGAGGTAAATCAAATTTATTTGAGTTTAATATTTATTTATTTTTATAAATAATTCACAGCATCTTTTTGACGCAAGCCAATGTGGGGCTTTTGAGTTGAATTATTTATTTAATAACATATTACATAGCATATATTTTTAGCTTGTCAACGTGGGGCTATTTGTTTATTTATATTTATAAGTGAAATACATAGTAATATATATATATATATATATATATATGTAGTCATAACAATAATAATGATCCCATTAGAAAATGCGCGAATAACTGATTATCGATTTTAGAAAAGAACTTACCTTATTTGTTTTCTATGGAGTTCTAACTACCTAAGTATGAGATAAGTTGTTGACATAGTCACTAAAATCAAATATTTAAAAGTAATTTTTGGAAACTATGCCAAAAATGTAGCTATATTTCAAGAAATAATTATTTTCTTGGATGATGCAGAACTTTTTCACACCAGCGTAATATATGTTTGAATATTCCTAGCAGTAAAAATGTAAATCATAAGTTTGTTAATATTAAGACAGCATCGCGTATGAAAGCCATTCAGTTTACTTGTTAACAGTGAAAGACACGTACACACCGTAATAACATAGTTAATAGCGATCGCTCTAAACTTGAGTCCATCGGATATAGCATAACATAATAACACGGGTTCAGGCCTCCTCATTACACGGTGGGTAGCGATGGTCACGATTCTGTAATGTGTGTACACATACCAGCCGATAATCACTTTTATTATAAACCATCTTAAGTATTGTACATCTTGTTTTAGCTTCGCACTTTTTCCGAGATTTATTTTCTTCGATTTTGCCGCGAGCTGTTCCAGCACTCGTTTGTGCCCATATTTATTGCAAGGAGAGAGCTATTAACGTGAAATATTTGATAATATTTAACCAATTCTGAACTCTGATTAACAAGTTGAAGGAGGAGGCACCACCTTTGGAATATTGCAAGACCGTGCGGAGGTAATGCAAAAATATAAATCACGTATTACAAATTACAACCGATATGTGTTCCTAAGCGTAAGTTGCTCGGTTAATAAATACCATATGGGAAAGCATCTCGCACATTAAAGAAGCTACATCGTTACTTTTAGAGGAAGCGATGGAAATTAATAGAAAAAATTGCATGGGGGGACAAAGGATTAAAAAGCTCGTAAATTAGACGTCAGAAAATGAAGGGGCGGGGCCAAAAATGCTTGAGAGCTAAAAATTTTCGTGTTAATCAAAACTGAAATGGTGTTCATCGGAATATGAAGCTACAAGACACAGTCTTTAAATGATTAACTACGTTACACAATTATTAATAAGTAACCAGATTCTAATTTATAAATACAACACTTCGAAAAGAATTTTGAAAACGAGATCTAGAACAACGGTCTTCAAACAATAAGTTCCACTTTGAGGTAAAAAATCATGGATTGGTTCCCCATTTTCTCATTATTATAACAATAACAATAAAATATTAGACACGTATCGTAAAAACTTTAGTAAAAAATCGGGGATTTACGAAATTGGCTGTTCTCACTATAATCGAAAATATATTGGCCAAACTAAACGTAATATTCAGATTACATGTAAAGTACGTGGAGCTCACTTCAAAAATCAAAGATTTGATAAATCAAGTGTTGTCCACCGTATCTCCGAGACAGGGCACGATATAAAATAAGAAAGTCTAAAATTTTTAAAAGAAGTCTTCAATAAACGAACTAAATTGCTGTGAGAGCAATCATATTTTCAAAAACAAAGGAACTCTTTTAAATTTTGATAGAGGGCCTATACCTAACTCAGACTTAATTCATTTGTTGAAAATAATTCCTTATCCGGTTAAACGTAGGGAACCCTAACGAGGATTTAGCAATCAAGCCTTTATTTCTTAGATGATTAGCATTGTTGACTTGGCGAAGAACTTATCTACAGGGGTATTCCTCAGTCAAAGTTGATAGCGGCTTAATTGCCGAAAGACATATTTAGATGTTCGAAATATCCTGTTTTTTTTTATTTATTAAGGTTAAAGCCTTTTTACATAGCACCTAGTTGTATAACTGATTAGCTACTTGAGTGCTAACTAAAATAACTAAATGTCCCTTAGTTTAATTTTCGCCCATCAGATCCAATTATTGATTACTGTCTTGCTTCTCTGCATTTGCTCTAACAGTTCACAGTGTAGTCTCGCGCGCACAATGCTTTGCTTTGTTTCACAGCAGTAACTCAAAGGCCTTGGTTCGTTTGAGTGTACCCACTGTCATACTGTTATCAGCAGCTGGATGGGTTCAGTGTTGGCGTGTCGATGGAGCCTCTCCTCATAGGTTTTGGCAAACTTCTTAATTTCGCTGATCACTACTCCATTTGGAGGTCCCTATGAAGATCAGAATTTCGGGTGTACCATGGCGCATTTCAGTTTGAAGTATAACCCTGGTGCCACACTCTATCAAAAGCCTGTGCTACGTCAAGGAACACTGTAGCACAGACTTTTTGCTCTTCTAGTGATGCGTCTATTAAGTTAGTATTTGATTACTTGGTCCAGGGTGGAGCGCTTATTCCGAAACCCGAATTGGTGTGGTGGTATAAGTTCCGTTTCTTCTATAATTGTTTTAGTCTCTTCAGTATTAACTTTTCAAATAGTTTTGATATTACTGGGAGCAGGGAGATTGGCCTGTATCCTTGCACCTCGTTAGCGTCCTATCCAGGTTTTTGGATCATTATCACTTCCGCACATTTCCAGAGCCTAAGCACGTGTTTTAATCGAAATTCAGAGTTAATTAAGTTTGTTAATTTCACTATTGCTTTTCTAGGAAGTTGTTTTAATATTTCTCCATCGACTAGGTCGAGCCCATGAACCTTCTTGGAGCTAATATTTGTCTTAATTTCATTTTTGACTTCTTTATGAGATACATGGGGGGATATTGGTGTCTCCTGATTCTTAGTAATTTATCTATTTAAAGCATGTTGTCGATTTTCTTATGACTGAAATGTATTTCCTAACTTTTCAGCGACCATATCAGCTTTTTCTTTATTGTTTTTTGCCCATATTTCTCGCCTCTTTTGATTGATGGTATTTGGAAAATAAGTCTTTTGATTCTTTTTGTTGTCTTCCAAATGGAATAATCAGTGGAGATATGGTCCGTCAGTTCTTCAAGAAATGGCCTAATAAATGCTTATTTCAGCTCTCATGCTTCATTTCTGATTTGGGTGGTTAGCCTATTCAGGAGGGTTTTGTCTGATGGATTTCTGTTTATCTGCCATCTTTTCCTAATTTTTCTTTTGTCAGCAATTTTATTATTATGTTTCTGATATCTTTTGGGTAGTTGTTCCTTTTGGTTCTTTTAGGGAGTCTAGGTGTTGATTCTCAAGCTGCCGTTTGAACCTCTTCAGCAAATTGTTCTGTCTCTATTTCTAGTTCTTTAGGAGTTTTGATGGATACATTTAACTGAATATTTTCTTCTATTTTTCTTCGGAATAGGTCCAAGTCTGTATGTTTGTTCGTCTGCCTGGGGTTGGCTTCTTTTTTGATGATTTTTTCGATGTAGCTAGAGGAGATGTTCTTTGTGATGAGGAAATCTATCAGATCAAGCCTTTTGTTGGCGTCTGTGGGTAAGTTGGCTTACCTGAGGAATGTACTTCGCAGTTATTGTCTTTTATTGTCAGGTTAGAGCCTCATGCTAGGTTTTTGGCGTTAAAATCTCATCCAAGGACGAATTTTCCTTTGAAGTTTTTTAGGAGATTTGTAAAATTTTGCCTTTTTAAGTTATGTCCTGGAGGTAAATATATTGCTCTTATAATGATCCAACCTTTGAGTGTATTGATTTTTACTGAGGTGACTTGCAATTCCTCAAATTGAATTTTGAATTCTTCATACTGTAGAATGTTCTGTTTGATGAGGACAGTACTTCCACCTTGATCTGTATTAAGTAAATGTACAGTATGATAACAAGTATACCCTCTTAATTTGAAGTAACTTTCTTTTGTGGAATGTGTCTCAGAGATGAGACATATGTCTATTTTGTGGGTGATTAGAACTGCTTGGAATTCGTTCAGATGTTGTAGCAATCCATGCCATGATTCTGAGTTCACTGGCCATTGCGAGCTTTGGTTTTGCAAGTTTTTCGAGTCTTGATTTGATAATCTTGTTTTCCTGCTCTTGTTGCTCAAGTTTCCTCAGGATAATTTGTAAATTTTTGGTTGATACTGCTAAGTTCATCGGTTTAACAGCTGGCTTTATAGCTGGTTTAACTTGACTTTTACCAGCATAAGTTTGTTTTGTAGGGATATTATTTATTTTTTATTGTTCCACTTCTGACTCCTCTTGTTTTTGTGGTACAGTAAAAATTTTAGCTTTGTTGCTGTAATTTTTGTTGCGCCGTGGCAGCTGGCTGGATGTGCCTTACCACAGTTGTAGCATTTTGGGGGTTCCTTTCGTTCCCTCTTGCATCTCACTGTAGGGGGTGGTCCTGCACATTTAACGCAACGAGGTACTCTGTGACAGAATCTTACAATGTGACCCCATGCCTGGCAATTTGTATACTGTGGTATTAATTTAGATTTTCTTCAATGTTTCAATATCAATTTTGATACCCTGAATGGTTTGATTTCATAAATTTTATTGATGTCTGTACTGTTGCCAAAAGTAACCCTGTACATTTTAACATCTATGTTTAGTTTTTATTCTACTCATTGTAGATTGGTTTATTTGCTGATGAGGATTTTCCGTATTCTCTATATTTAGTTTATATTCTGCTGACTGTGGATTGGCCTATTTGCTGTTCAGGATATTTCTGTGTTCTCCAAATTTAGTTTCCATTCTGCTGATTGTGGATTGATTTATTTGCTGAGCAGGATATTTCCGTGTTCTCTAAATTTAGTTTTTACTCTGGTGACTGTGGATTGCCTTATTTGCTGACCACGATATTTTCGTGTTCTTTAAATTTGGTTTCTATTCTGCTCAGTGTGGATTGACTTAGTTGATAATCAGGATATTTCCGTGTTCTCTAAATTTAGTCTTTATTCTACTCACTGTAGATTGGTTTATTTGCTGATCAGGATATTTCCATGTTCTTTATATTTAGTTTATATTCTGTTGACTGTAGATTGGCTTATTTGTTGTTCCGGATATTTCGGTGTTCTCTATATTTAGTTTATATTCTGCTGACTGTGGATTGGCTTATTTGTTGTTCAGGATATTTTGGTGTTCTCTAAATTTAGTTTTTATTCTACTCACTGTAGATTGGTTTATTGGCTGATCAGGATATTTCCATGTTCTCTATATTTAGCTTATATTCTGCTGACTGTGGATTGGCTTATTTGTTGTTCAGGATATTTTCGTGTTCTCTAAATTTAGTTTTTATTATACTCACTGTAGATTGGTTTATTTGCTGATCAGGATATTTCCATGTTCTCTATATTTAGTTTATATTCTGCTGACTGTGGATTGGTTTATTTGTTGTTCAGGATAATTTCGTGTTCTCTAAATTTAGTTTTTATTCTACTCACTGTAGATTGGTTTATTTGCTGATCAGGATATTTCCATGTTCTCTATATTTAGTTTATATTCTGCTGACTGTGGATTGGCTTATTTGTTGTTCAGGATATTTCCGTGTTCTCTAAATTTAGTTTTTATGCTGCTGACTATGGATTTGCTTATTTGCTGATCGGGATATTTTCGTGTTCTCTAAATTTAGTTTTTATTCTTCTGACTATGGATTGGCTTATTTACTGTTAAGAATATGTCCATGGTCTCTAAATTTAGTTTATATTCTGCTGACTGTGGAGTGGCTTCTTTGCTGATGAGGATATTTGTCTCTGAAAATTCGGCATACTTCTTGATGAGTTTTAACTCGATCGCCATATCCAATCATCATTAACACTTCGATTTTTTGTTTCTCAGGCAGCGATGATTTAAAAAAATATTAATGACGTCATAATTTTTCAGAAGTTATTGGGAAAATTTAAAAATAACTTTTTCATGTGCTGCAATTTACATCGCTATACCTTCTTTAGATTTTTTCTCTATTAACGGATTTAATGAATTTATCCGCTACTTAATTTTCACACTGTATATATTGGGTTGCGGCAAGCAGTTGTAATGTTAGCAACTTAACTGGCACACCCTGTATATAAAAAACACATTCAGACTTACCGTGAAAAGTTGTATTGTTGTCAATTATTTAACATTTTCGCATAACAGACGTTTTACCCAGTTTTTTTTTTGTTTTGTTGTGAATAATTTCCAATATTTAACATTTTGAAAATTGTTTTCAATTATCAAGACGCTTACTGATCAGTGCCGTAAAATTGCTAGTTACGAGCTAATCTCTGTCCTTAACCGATTTTTATAAGCACGATCAGAAAGCGACTGGTTCAATAATGTTTTTACAAAACTAGGTCAAGAGAGCTATAAAGCATACACAGATTCATAGGAATCCGGAAGTACACGGGAATAACCAACATTTCTAGAGCATTTTCGTATTAATCCGCAGTAATTTTTCATACATAATTTTGAAATTAGTTGATAATAAGAAAATACAACAGGATAATTATACAAAACAATAGTTTTTTCAAAGTGAATAAAAAAGATTTTCTTGAAAGGAAAGTGGATATCCTAGACGACTAACGCTATCGTCTGATTAAGGAGGAATAGTGGCTCATTTGGAAACGTCAGAACTTAAATAGGTTTTCAGTAGTTACAGGAAAAATTAACACTTGGTAGTTTTTGGGCTGTCAATATGGTGGACTAATACAAACTGTCATCCAGATACGCATCAATCAGTTCTGTGGAATCACCACTAACGATTTATTATTGTTCTGGGCTACTGTTCTGCGAGTTTTATCCGAGTTCAGTTGTAATTTATTGGCTATAAATCATTTTTCCAGCAAGTTTTTCTGTTTAATTTAGGTAGTTCCAAAAGAGCGTCTGTACTGCTGCTGAAACATGGTTATACAAATAGTATCGATTTCAAAAAAAAGTTTCAATCCTGTGTAAAACGCCTGCGTTACTAAAGCGTGTAATAGTTTCTTAGAGTTTATCGTAACTTTTTGACATAATTTCTGAAAAATGGATTTAAATATAATCTATATGAAACTAGCTGGCGCAATTCAGATCTACGTATTAGACGTGTATTCCTGTAGCCGATATACTTTGTTTACTTGTAATTCGTTGTTGAACATTTTATTTATCTGTTGAGGGTATTTATAAAATTTTTAAATTTTAATTTTTTGGGTCCTAATTGCATTGAACAACTCATGGCACAAACCACTGCAAGTTGATTACGGACCTAGTGTGCAGTTAAAGAGTTTTGGTAATAGCAAATGATTGGCATATACATTGTCAATCATTCGCTTATAAGCTCCAAAGCCAAGTAAATACGGTAAATCCCTCTTAAGTACATTGCGCTAATTGGTTTAATATAGAGTATAGACTATATCTTGTCATTCCTATGTCATTACTCATTAGTGTATCTGGAAACTGTGATGTTGGAATTCTTTAGAACAACTGAAATAGACATTGTTACCTACATTCTTTAATCTTCTTCTTCTTCGTATGTGTATAGAAATCATCTACCAATCCTCCCAAATGATCTTCTAGAAAATTTAAATACCTGTTGGCGGTTAAATGGTTCTCAAAAACGAATGGACCAATGAGCATGTTCTTCTTCTTCTTGTAATAGATCTGAGACCTATTTGCTCCAATAATTTTTATGGTTGCTCTTGTGAGCCAGAAGCCCAACTATACACCCAGCGTTTTGGTGGCCTTCTTGGCTTGCCGTCTCTTGCCATTTTGGGCAGTCTGTTGTTGAGCATTCTTGTTACGTGGTCATTCCACTCTCTACGACGGCTTCTCATCCATCTAACAACGTCTTGGACATTGCACGTCTGCCTTATATTTTCGTTTCGTATCCTATCGTAGAGGGTATGTCTTGCTATGGATCTTAGAATCTTCATTTCCGTGGTGCCGAGTACTCGTTTGGTATACGTGGTATCTGCCCTTGTCTCTGCGGCATAAGTCATTAGGGAGGGGATGCACGTTTTATATATCCTGACATTTGCTTCGGTGTTCATGTTTCTATTTTTCCAGATTATTTCCGTCAGGCATCCCGACACTCTTGCCGCTCGATTGATTTGAGATTTAACCTCTGCATTTAGGTTTCTATCGGTTGAGATTTCCACTCCCAGGTATTTGAAACACATCACTTGTTCTATGGTTTTCTCGTTGCTTACCAGTTTACACCTTCTGGGTTCTTTAGATATTACTAACGATTTGGTTTTTTTCCGCGGATATCTCCAGATTGTAGGATTGAGCTACTAGATAGAAAGTGTGCAGTAGCCTTTGTAAGTCATCTACCTTTTCAGCAATGATCGCGGCGTCTTCTGCGTAGCATATCAATTTT
Source organism: Limonius californicus (assembly GCA_014611495.1). Taxonomy (NCBI): domain Eukaryota; kingdom Metazoa; phylum Arthropoda; class Insecta; order Coleoptera; family Elateridae; genus Limonius; species Limonius californicus. Next base: position 22,112 of record JABXWE010002571.1, on the reverse strand, counting down.
ATTTCTTGGTTTCCTATTTTATATTCATTGCTACTACTTTTTACCTTCTCTATCATTTTGTACCTACATCACTACGTTAAAGAGCAAACGGCCCAGGGATTCTCCTTGTCGAATTCCGGTTGATACATCTATTTCTTCAGTTAAACTGTTGTTGATTCGTATACGTGTGTTAGTGTGCGTATTTAATTGTTTTATGACGCATATTATTTCTCTGGGCAAATGTTTTTCTTCTAGTATTTCTAGAACGTCATTTACTTTTATTCGGTCAAACGCCTTTGCTAGATTGATAAAGCACATAAAAGCCGGCTTGTTGATTCACGTATGGTAAATATTACGTCGATTGTACTTCTATTGTTCCGGAATCCTTGTTGTTCTTCGCTTAATTCTACGGTATCAGTAATAAGCTGTAATTCTTGGGCTTCTTCTTGTCTCCCTTCTTAGATATGGGTATCATTATGATTGATTTCCAATCTTTCGGTGTGGTGCACTTATTCAATATTCATTGGAACAACTTTCTCAATTCTATGCTTAAATCATTTCCATATTTGAGAAATTCGTTTTTAATTTCATCGGGTCCCGGTGTTTTTCTGTTTTTTTTAGTTTTCCTGTGGCTTTGTGGATTTGTTCTATCGTTAGTGTTACAATGGCTATTTCGTTTTGTGCGTTTTGATCTTCTGTCGTTGAAGAGTCTTCCTCGTATAAGTTCTTAAAGTATGTTACCCGTGTGTCTTCTTCTATTGCCTGTGTCTGTGTGTATTCATTAATGTCTTGCCTTCGGCAAGTAATCCGTTTTATGTTGTCGGATTTGGGCATTTGTTCTGTTTCTTATTTCAACATACTTCCTGTGTTCGTCTATTGTTCTGTTATTAATGTATTGTAAATAGGCCTTTCTTTTTTCTTGTGCTAGTCTCTTTATTTCTTGGCATTTAGGTTAATTTTCCTGTTGCACAAGGCTTCATATGCTGCTTCATTGATGTTAGATGAGATCTTAGACCAAGCCTCTTCCACACGGTCTTCCTCTTCAGTAGTGTTGAATTTAATTGGGTTAGATTCGATTTTCTGGGATAGTCTATTGGTGTATAGCAGCTTGATGGTTTCATCCATAACTGATTCTATATTTATCTTTCCGATGTATTCCGGTTGTGGTTTTTTCTTCCGCTGTAGTTCAGTCTTATTTTTCCCAAAACTAAACTGTGGTCCGTTCCTATATTGGCGGCGGTTAACGTGCGGACATGCAATATTTTCGACGGATGAATTGCTCTACTTGATATGATGTAGTCTATTGTACAAGTTTGACCTCTTGTGTTGGACCAGATTATTTTGAATTTGTGGTTTATGTGCAAAAAAGTTGTTGTTAATTCGTAATTCGTTGTGGGCGCAGAATTCGGTCATCATTTCGCCACTATTGTTAGTTTCGTTTTCATTAAATCGTTGTTTTATTCCTTCTATGGGTGTGTTACCTATTCTAACGTTCATATCTCTCATTATTAAACTTTTTGATCTTTGGGGATTTTATCAATATTTGATTGTAGCTTTTCGTAACACATTTCGATCTCATCTTTAGGTTTATTGGTATCTGGAGCATACACACTGATAACGTGGCGTTTTTCCTTGCCTAGATTAACTGTTACAATTAAAAGTCTCTCGTTAACGTAGTGTATTTCGTGAATGTTATGTTCGTATTTGTTGTTGATAAGCATACCAACTCCTGCCTGTGCTCTTTCGTGTTTTCTCGCCCACTGTATGTGAATGTATAATTTTGGTATCTTACTGTTCCTTTACCTCTCCTTTTTGTTTCTGCCATGAACAAGATGTCTATGTTGTGTTCATTCATCTCCTGTTCTTTTCCGTTCCACATCATTATATTCCAACACGCGCATATGATAATGTTCTTTCTCCATTCTTGTTTGTTCCAATTAGCATGTTAACAATAATTCCACACCATATATTCAGTGAAAACCTATGTGAATAATTTGACACTGTGATTTCGTATGGATTCTTCAAATCCCAAGAGTGGCTGTTCTTTCTGTTCATTAATCCATTCCTTGTAAATGTTGCCTTATCCGTGAATAAAATTCTATTACGTAGGTTTCGATTTGGAATGATCTGGCGGCAAAATTCCATACGCCTAGCGTATCTGTAGGGAAGAACCGGCTGGATATGAAATGAATATAAACCCTGACATTTTAATGTTTTCCAAACTCGCATTTCGTGGTACATGAACTTGTGCAGTATGTTGTCCTCATTGTCTACTACTTGCTGTATTGGACGCTCAGTCGACGGTTTCGGGGAAGTTCCGTGTTCACGTAGGTGGTTGTGCACTCGCCAATTTGAAAATCTCAACCCATATTCTCGAGCAGCCGCTACTGAGTTTCCATCACAAAAGCCGTACATGTAACGGACATCGGATATCGGCGTACTCTTGGGTTGTAAAAGTAAACATTATCAACACTGTTAATAAGCGCAATCAGAAAAATCAATTTTAAGGTGCTTTACTGTTTGACATACAAGTAAATAATATCATTTCCATAGTATAGTAGCCAGTTTGTATCAAATACCACTTAATATCATTTATTGTTTCAGCTGCTTCAGTATTTAACTAAAACAGGGCATGACTTCTTTAACAATCGATCTAGAGAAAATGCCCACTCTTTAGTTTCGACTTCTTTTCACCTCTCCTACACGTGCGTGACCTCACGTCATGGGACACTCTGTAAACTCATAACATAATAAGTATTTCTCCTAATTATGCTTTTAAGTTTCATGTTAAATACATTTTAATGATCCCGCTAGAAAATGCTCGAATAACTGATTATAGATTTTAGAAAAGAACTTACCTTAATGTTTTTCTAAGGAGTTCTAAGTACTTAATTAGGAGATAAGTTGTTGACATAATCATTAAAATCAAATATATAAGTAATTTTTGAAAACTATGCCAAAAATGTAGCTAAACCTCAAGAAATAATTATTTTCTTGGGTGATTCAGAACTTTTTCACACCAATGTAGTACCTACGAATAATTCTTTAAAATGCCAATTCCAATAACAAAAAATCGCGCAAATACAAATATATTATTTAAAATGCAAACAATTACGCCACTCCTTGCAACCGATTTTTAATATTTTGATCTTTAATATACGCTTGCGCCCAAACGCCGTTGCACCAACCGTCTCTGCGCCCAAACGGATCTACGCGAAACCGGCCGCGGCAAACTGGCTACACCAAAATGTCCGGTTCCTTTGGTTTCCTGCAGCACCAAGGTAGAACTTGGGTGCACTATCAGGGCGCCTATTAACGTAGCAGCAGTGACGATAGGAAACGCTAATTTTATCTTATTTAATACGAGGGCAGCCTTTTAAGTTTTTACAAAAACTAAAAGAGGAAAAAGTTTTTTTTGAACAAACTGTTTTATTGATTTTCAAAATATTCGCCTTTAAGATTTATATACTTTTGCATGCGTTCAGACCAATTCTTGAAACATTTTTTCCACTCTGAAGTCCACTGGCATCACAAAAACAATTAGGGAACACAAAGAAGTCATTAGGCGAAAAATTAGGTGAATACGGAGACATTAATTCGATGTTTTTCTCCTTCAAATAATCAAATGTTTGACGTGCTGTATGAGAACTGACATTGTCAGGATGAAGAATGATCCGAAGTTTCCGGTTGTTTTTCCTGCTTTCGTCGATGACTTCTGGCAAATAAATTGTTGTATACCATTCAATGTTGACTGTTCCTCGATCCTCTAAAGGAATGGTTGCGACAAGTCCAGTACAACCGCAGAAACAAGCGATCGTTTTCTTGGAAGTGCTTCGTGAACGAACAACTTTTGTGGGATTCGGTTCATCTTGGAACACCCAAACAGTGGGTTGTTGCTTAGTTTCCGGTTCATACGAATATACACAAGTCACCTGTTACGAGGTTATATACGGATTTTGCAGTTTCTCGGTCGAATTTTTTGAGCATTTCCTTACATCAATAAGACGAGTCTTTCTTGAGCTTCGGTCAAATTATGCGGAATCCATCGGGAACAGATCTTTTTCACAGCTAAATGTTCCTGCAAAATCGAATGTACTGCAGTCTTCGATATGCCTAAGAATGCCTCTATCTCACTGTAAGTCACATGCGGATCTTCTTCAATCATGTTTCATGCACATCATCGATGTTTGTTGGAATAACAACTGATTTTGGTCGACCTTCAGAAATTCATTACCGGCGGACGTACGACGTCGATTCTGCAATTCTGCAAACCAGTTGTAAACAGTCTTTTCCGATGGTGCTTCTTTATCGAAAGTTGAACGAAGGTAATTGTTGTTGAGTTAGGCGTTTACTAAAATCGTAAAAAATCATCCAACGAAAACCTTCAAGTGAAATTTCCATTTTTTCACAGAATTACATTTTTAAACGCTCACTGCAAACAGACTACTCGGTCAATTTCTAAGTTGCCACTGTTTTCACAATAACAAATGTCAAAGTTTACGAAAATAGTAATGACATATCTCAATGGCGCCACCTAGTGGTAATTTGTAAAACTTAAAAGGCCGCTCTCGTAGTCCCTGAAGTCCAAATATATATGAAGGTGTAATCAACACACGTACGGGATATTTTAATTAAGAAGTTGCGGGTTAGCAGTTGCATTTTCATAAAAACTATTTTATTTTTTATTTGGAGATCATCAATAATTCATCATAAATAGCTACATATGACAACACTTGTTACCATAAACAATAGTTATTACAAGGGTAATATTCCCGATGTACACTTTTATAAACAAATTGATATTGACAAACATACGAATGTCCTACTGTACATGTCGTTAATTTAGTGAGTCAAAGATAGGAAAAAGAAAGTATTACATGTCTTTGTATAAGAACGCATATATAATTTGCTACGCTACTGGGACGATAATGCGATCCAGATCATAAATTTGGAATTCAACACATATTTATCATTTTTGGATCCTGAAGAAGGTTGTTGCTTCAATTTCCAAATAAATAATATTCCATTACGAGCAGACGACGATTTATTCCGGAGAGAATGCAAGGAGGCATAAGCCGGAGTATTCGCACATTATCTGACAGCATCCATATTAAATTCCGTATTCCGATCAGGCAGGTATCGTTAATAAAGTACCAATCGGTATGGCAGCGGCCCATTCTCGCGTTTATCAACTTTTCCGATATTAATCAGAGTTAGCATGAAGTATGGTCCACTAGTCTGGTTATTGGTGCACCAAACACTATACTTAGCACAATCGTGACATGATATCTCCCGCGCCCGTAATTATATACAACGCCACCACCCGGAGACGGTGTGCCATGTTCCCTGGTGCACTGTGTGATTTTGTTTGGTTTTTTGTGTCCACATTACGGTAAAAATTGTGTGCAAATAACCTCTTTAAAGCTAAATGTCAAGGAATTGGGCCTTCTTTAAGAACGGTTTTCTTGGCGTGAACTGTTCATTTGCAAAATTGCCGTTTTCTGAGATGCCTTGCAACATTATGGTAAAATAAACTAATTTGCATCTAAGACATTGATCACCTACACGATATCAATATTATAAATGACTGATATATTACTTATTAATTCATTTACACGTATAAGTTAATTGCTATAATAGATAATTGACACTAATCATGCATAATTTACATATTTTCGCAATCATGAACCAATTTTGCATTTTCATTTCAAGTAATAACTAAAGTAATTGTCATTCATTCATTCATTTTAATGTCTGCATTTATGAAATACATTATACAAATACGTACCATTAAACATCTCAAATCCGGGATTTTAACGTACAGTTAAAGTACAGGTTAGTTAACTCATCGGTTGACAAAGGCTATTCCTAACCAGTTGTGGTGGGTTAACTAACTGGCACTACAATTACGTATTAAAAATCTGGGTCTTGGTGAGTATTTCAGTGTGCAATTTCGGTTAGTTAACCCGTCAGATTAAACTAATCGGCACATAAACTGGCTCTATAATTGCATATTAAAAATCTAAGTCTTGGTAGATATTTCAGTGTGTAATCCCGGTTTCCAACCCGCCAGATTAAACTAACCGGGACATAAACTGGCACTATAATTGCGTATTAAAAATATGGGTCTTAGTAAGTATTACTGGGTGCAATTCCGGTTAGTTAACTCGCTAGATTTAACTAACTGGCACACAAACTTGCTCTATAATTGCATATTAAAAATCTGGGTCTTGGTAGGTATTTCCGGGTGTAATTCCGGTTCGTTAACCCACAAGATTAAACTAACCGGCACATAAACTTGCTCTATAATTGCATATTAAAAATCTGGATCTTAGGTATTTCAGTGTGCAATTACGATTAGTTAACCCGCCAGATTAAACTAACCGGCACATAAACTGGCTCTATAATTCCATATTCAAAATCTGGGTCTTGGTAGATAGGTATTTCAGCGTGCAAATCCAGTTAGTTAACTCCCCAGATTAAACTAACCCGCACATAAACTGGCTGTTAAAATATCATAGGGTTGTGTGTCTCGTTAAACTGTCATTTAATTAATCTTGACTTTAAGCTGTGGCGGCTTGTACTAAAGGGCACAAGGGCACGTGCCCACCCAACCACCAAGATAAACACAGAAAGGAATTCGCATGTAATTCAGTGCATTATTTTAATTTAATTATTTCAACGATGGTATCAAATTTTCCTTCCGCACCAAAGGCGCGGCTAACACGCTCAAAACTATGTTCCGGGGAACGCTCTGATTTGTACCTATTTAGAGGATGATTTAGTTGCCTATCGGTTATCTTCGCTATATGCGATATACCAGGCGAATGGGGCACCGAGCAGATTGTTCCCCATTTAAAGTCAACGTTTGAGTTTGCATTTTGGAGCGCTGTTTTCGCGCAATCGCGCGTTTGAATTCAAAGACGAAAGTGACGTTTTTTCAATGATGGAAGTTAATTGTGTGCAAAAAGATCGACTGAACGCATTGGCGGTCCTATCAATAGAAAAGAAGTTCGTCCAGTCTATCCCGGATTTTGACAACAAAGTCATAGACGTCTTTTCCAGCATGAAAAATAGGAGAATGGATTTTATTTACAAAAAATAGGTAGGTTTTTTCTTGTGCCCACCCTCTTTCTTAACTCACGAGCCGCCACTGACTTTAAGATAGATCATCCTGCCAATTAACGGAATCTTTCCCAAATTACACGTTAAGTGTAAGTGATGATAGTTTAATTCTCTTAACCTAGACTATATAAATTCCTCTCCTACAACAGACCAAATATGGGAGACTAAACAGCCATTATTTCATACCGTACTGGCAGTTTATTTGAGTTATTTCAACGTCCAGGTAAAAGGTCGATCAGTTTATGCGCTAAAATAATTGATACTCCCTGCTAATCCTCCTGTTAATTATTAGAAGATACTGAAAATCAAATATGAACCAATTGGTAGATTGTTTACGCTGCGAATTAAGCAACAAGTACTTGAACTATTAAAAGTCCTGTATGCTGTATTAAGAAGAACTAGTCTAGCTGACAGGAGCATCAATTCTACAGAACTGACCATATTATGGTCAGACACTAGTGTGTGTTTGTGTATGTCTGTGAGAAAAATGCATCTTAATTTTCGATTCCGAGGATGTAGAGCACGCAAGAAACCACTGCTTTACGTGAAATAGGGACTCAACCGTTTGCAATGGGCAGAGGAACTAGACACCAGAACAATGGTAAAAGGTACTAATCAGTAATGCATCCACCTTTAATATCAATAATCGCTCCGGTAATATGTATATCGGCAGATTCCCTGGGGAAAAATTTTCTTCAAATTACGTTTTTTTCCTTAGAGTTGCATTTCTGCCCCATACATCGCGCCCTGTAAGTCCTATTGAGCCTCCAGTATTTGCTCTCGGCTTCACATTAAGAGTCCTAGTTCCCTGAAGAATCACAGGACTGTCTTCATAAGAGCCTCTTTGATCATATCGGATTCCTGTTTTGGTACCCCGAAGTGTCGTTTTCTGGGGGCCGTTAGGCCTTCGAAGTAGCATATTAACCAATGAAGAGGTGTCTCTTCGTCCTCTTCACTTTACATGTTGAGTTGTCCGCTTGCTTTCTGAAGCATAGATGTTTTTTCGGACGACTTTGTCCTGTGAGAATGCCTATCAGCTGTCTTATTTTCTCCCTTCCTAAGTTTAGGAGTTCTTTTGTCGCTTTCGTGGCTGGATCTCTGATCAGAGTCTTCGAGTGCCTCAATCCATGGTGGTCATCTCAGCATTCGCAATTCGAGTTTTTCTTGGCCATTTTCTGGTTTGCTTCCTAGCGGTAACGTACGCTATTCCGCAGGTTGGTTCTGGGCCTAGGGACTGTTTTTCGCTTCCAGCTTTCGCTAGTGTGTCCGCTTGTTCATTGCCATATTCTCCTTGGGATCCTGGTACCCATACCAAACATAGTTTGTTATTTTGTCCCAGTTCGACCAAGTTCTTATAGCACTCTAAGGCTAGCCTAGATTTAAATACATTTGCTGCTGCTGACAGCGCTTGAGGCTCCGCCTGGCTGTCGGTAAAGACGTTACTTCAAATAATAAATCACCCAATCTCTGTTATAGTAGGGGAGTGCATGTCTGCCGAAGGAGTTGGTCGATTACACGTCGCCTCTGGGAAAATACATTGAATTACTACAGAATAAGAAGTTACATAGTAGGAAAAATTTGTTTGAGGAAGAAAAGTTTATATACCAGGATGACAATGCACCTTGCAATAGAGCAAAAAGGATTAAATCCAATCATCAATATCAACCAAAAAGTCAATAGAATGAATTTGCCAGCATACTCCCCAGACCTTAACCCCATCGAAAACTTGTGGCAAAGAATAGCTAACATAATTTCAAAGAAAAAACCGACAGAAAATAGTTTTAGTCAAAGCCCTTATCAGCGCCTAGTTACTGGCATCTCCAAGGAATAAACTGAAAATATGGTAAATTTTATGCTAAATAGACGTAAATAATAAGTCAACAAGAACAAGGGCTGACCGATAAAGTATTAAATGATTCTATAAGAATCAGTATGTTGCTCAAGTGATGCAGAATTGTTTAACGCTGCTGTAGGTTTTAGCGTTTTGTTAGTATGAAATATGTTCAGTGTTCTAAAATAATTTGGTATCTTCGTATTTCTCAATAATTAATGGGATTGTGTAATAGTTTTATTCATTAATGATACGGTAACACCGTTATGGCATTAAATGGACTTTTACTATTTTCTTTTAAATGACTTCCAATGTAAATAATTCCTTTAAAAACGTACCTTAGGGTATAATAGTGTAGTCTATTTTATTAGATACTGTCAGCAAGGCTAGACAATGTTTCAAATAAGAAATAACTTACATATTTGCCTATAATTACCTGCCTTGCTCTAACTAATTCTTATTTAAAACGTTGTCTATTTTCTAAATTATTTTAGACAATTACACTGAAGTGTTGTTATCTCCCAGTATACAGGATGTCATTTTAAAAACGTACAATGTGTCTCAGGAAGTAAATCAGGTATTGAACTTTTCTAAAAAAAACGTTTCTACAACACGGAGGGAGAATCATAATGACTCATAAGGTAACCTTCCCCGTTCAACCCCTTAGGCTCTAGGTACCATAAAAAATATTTCAAATAGTATCACCCACTTTGTGATACCACATTGAAAAGTTCTTAGAAAATGTTATTCAGTAGTAACAACCATTTTTTCCTGACTTGTTTCCGAAAAAAATAAAAAAGAACTCAAAAGTTTCTGAACCAATTATTGTATCTAATTAAAATTTAAATATATTAGATTAAATGTTCAAAATAATGAGTTCCATTATTCTCTGGGAAATAGTAAAGTCTAATCTCAAATTCTCTCCGAATATTTTGGAAGGTTTATCGCGGAATAGCTCAGCACTCATAAACTATTCGATGTTGCAGTTGTGCAATGGACTGAGTTTAAATTTTATAGACAACAGATTTTAAGTGACCCCGTAGAAAGAAGTCCTAGGGGATCAAAATCTGGAGACCTTGAAGACCATTCTACTGGTCCTCTTCTACCAATCCATTGTCCTGGATAATTTCAATTATAATAATTAGTTCAGAAACTTCTTAGTTTTATTTTTATTTTTTCCGAAACGAGATCATCATCTGACATGGAGCCGACTCGGGGGTCAATCCTGGATACGCCAGGCCCACCCCATGCCAGTAGGTGGGTAGGAATTTACGGGATAGGGTGGGATCGGGTGGGGCATTGCACAACGTTAGCATGTCTGCAATGCATACCGCAAGACACCACTGCTGCAACACCGGGTAGTTAGTAAACTACGCATCAATGGGTGTTGAGTACGTAGCCGAGACCGTTATGCTCTTAAGCAGTTGAGCCTACTAACTTTGATAGCAAAGTTTCACAATGTTCTGATTTCACATTTATCTCGTCTTCTAAGGTTACATAGGGCACCTATTTTAGTTTCCTAGGAAGTAATAGCTTCTTAAGAGGTACTCCCTGACTGAGTTAAACTGCCCTTTATGCTATGAGACTTCTGAGCCTAATAACCTGGGGATCGAGATTTACGGTATTCGGAGGTCTTATCTAGTTAATGTGGAAGGTGAACAGAGTGCTCCTATCCTAGGTGCCTAATGACTAACTAACTACTGGAGATTTACCGCCCGGATTTCCATTCGGTTTCCATTGCGTTGGCCGTTTGCTTCGGGATTGAACGTTCAGCGTTTCCCTAGCCGTCCCGTATACTCGGCTTACCTCTCGTCGGACATCCTCTCCTCTTCGCGCCCATTCCTCCCATGTCTCTGTAGGGATGCCGGTGCCCTGTATGTCCCTCTCCAGTGACGTCTTCCACGTGGAACACGGTCCTCCGATCTTCTTTTCCTCCGGCTACATGACTTAAGCTTGCTGTAGAGGCTGGCTGGCCGGTTCTCTTAGACCATGCGCCCGCAGTCGCTTCCCGATGCAGTGAGCCGTCCAATACATCAAATACATATCCGACTCCCATCATATAAATAATGTAATCCAAATCCTAGGGACCTTCTTCCAAAACATCCAAAACTTGATACAAATCCTAATAGTCTTTCTTACATGTAAAATGTTTTGTAACAAAAAAATTTTTCGTTTTACACTAAAATGGAAATTTGCAATTTAAATGCAATTTATTAAATTATGTAAGGATGAACAGACTATCGATGAGTGCGATAATAAATAATCCAAATAATATAAAACAAATAATTAATATCATTGGCAATCTCCAGCATCTGTGTGAATCGTACAGAGTAATAATAGTGAATATGTTTACATTGCTTTTAATAATAAAACTGCAGTACGCTGGGCTGCTCACATACACAATTATATGTAAAATTGATATTTTATTTTTTCCGAAACGAGATGGGGAAAAAAGGTTGCATCTACTGAATGGTATTTTCCAAGAGCTTTTCAATGAGGTATCACAAAGTGGGTGTTACCATTTGAAATTTTTTTTAGGAGACTTGGAGCCTAAGGGTTTGAATGGGGAAGGTTACTTTTGAGTCATTATAATTCCCCCTCCATGTTGTAGAAACGTTTTCCAGAAAAGCTCAATATCTATTTTACTTCCACAGATATGACACATTCTACGTTTTCAAATTGACACCCTCTATAATATTATATAAAATAATTATCACTACATATCCATCTATTTTATTTATAAGCAGCCCCCTTGGTGGTCTAGTGGTTAGCGCACTTGCACAGACTCGAAACCGGCCGAGGTCGGTGAGATTTTTCTGGCAGGAAAACATCTGAAAGTTCTGTCGTTAAAAATCAGGGTTGTAACTACCCCAGATCGGCATATTTCGTAGTTAGGGTATACAATAAGCCCGGAGCATAGAGATACTTAGAAATTCGCGTCCCAGATCTCGCCCAATCAAAACAAACAAATAATTTATAAACAGGAAACAAAACTGAATTATTTTTCAAATCACCCATGATTCCATAGGCACCAAGTCAAATGTCTTAAATTTGAAAACATCAACGTTGGAAACAGTGTCGAAGTGCACCTAAGTGAAAATAAAGTACTTCAGAATGTAAATTACTTTACCTACTAGCCATAATTTGAAATATCTCTGTACTAAATTCCTAAACAAACAGGTACAAATTTATTTAAAGCAAAATAATTTATAATTTTTGAATACTTTTTTTAGAACCCAATAAATTTTGTTTGCATAATACCAAAGCATGCTTCTAAACAAAATTAACAAAACAGAAATTAAAGTTTTGCAAAAAAAAACATTTTTCCAATGAAACATTAATCTAATAATTGATCAGTTCTGCCATCTAGTATTATATAGTTTCAACCTTAATAAACACCTAGCTATTTGTTGTAAGAGGGCGCTGAACACCTTCCAAAGTACCTTACCCTACACAATTTGACGTTTTAGAATGGCAACAATGTTACTCTAATCTCCGTTAGAGGCGCTACTGTTCCTAACCTTTAAAATTCAAAGTTAACATTACCTTATCTAATTTTTACCCCAGTTTTAATATTTAAAATTGTTATTAAGCTATCAATTACTACAAGAATCGTAGTAAAATGTTATAACAACATTTGCATAAAAATTTCGCAGAAAGAACCTGGGTTTTGACGAATGCAAAAATTATTTGCGCCATCTAGCGAATATTAAATTCAATTTCTGATTCACATTCGCGATAGCACCCATTGATAATAAAAACATCTGCTTAGTGGTGACAGGTGACAGTAACGAATTTAACCGTCAATCTTGATTCAAATCCGTTTTGCAATCAAAAGAAATTAAAAACGAATTTGCCAGCGTTTACCTCCTAGTATTTTGCTCTAAAAAAGATTTTCCTTTACGTATAAACATGTTTGCGTCTCCCAGTTTTCGAGTGTATAATAATCGGGCACAAGAAAGTAAGAAACGTGCTTAAATAATTCTTTACAGCACAAATTAGTTTTCATATTTTAGATAGAGATGCCCTGATGGCTCGTAAACCTGGCGTTTCCAATTCTGCAAGGAAACCATTAGCCGACAGAACAGTAAATGAATCCAAAACACAAAAACTTGAGTCGGTTAAACCAAAAATTTTAAATAAACCCACTACGACTGCCAAAAAGGTCAGTCCCAAAATAAATAAGTATCCTGATTGGGTTATGGAAACTTGCTCATTTAAGGAAATTGAAGGTAAATACCTAAATATTGTATACATTCTTGTAGAGTTAAATAATGAGGTAATTGTAGATACATACGAAGATATTTTTCCCAAATCTCAACGTCTAAATAAGCAAGATTTCTTAAATATGGTTCTGCCGAAAACACCACCTCCAAGAGAAGAGGTTTCAATAGATCCAATGTTCCTAGAATTGCCTCAACAGAATTTCCTCAATTTTCAAGATGAAGTAGAGCTGGAAAGGCCTCCTATCGATGATGTTGAGTTTCCAGATTTTGATTCATTTGTTGGTACTAGTTTCTAATTTATGTTTAAGTATTATATATTTCTAGACTATTGTATATTTATTGTAACTGCTCTACTTTGCTTTATCGAACTAAACGAAATAATAAAATGTTTGAATGAATAATTATATTTATTATTAAACTACTATAGTTGGGTGTAATAATACAGTTATGTGATCTACATGTGCTATAATACACTTGGATGGTGTTCGACATTTACAAAAGTGAAGAGACGATGAGATAAATTGATTTTTCCAGACATTCTAATTTAAAAAATATGTTAATTTTAGGCACATTATCAAAAGCAAAAAGCCAATTAATATCGAACATCAGTTTTGTCAAATAACTTCTAATTAATAAACCTAATACATACAGGTCATGCTATGCTCCGTTTTTGCCTTAGAACTAAAACTTCAACATGTAGATCAGCCTTAAAATAATCAACTGCAGTGACAGGTACTTTTAACAAACTAGAAGGCATATATTATCTAGTCTATAAACCTTATGAATATCGCTAATCTAATTCAACTAGCTACAAAATACTATCAAGCGTAAAAAAATCGGAAGACTCAAACAATCTGAAAAAAGCCTATCGGTAATGCCACATCGATGAGATCTAGTTGACTAGAATGAGTTTTAAAGTATTCGAAGAGTTAAATGCACACAGGAAAATCTACTTGAAGTTATAATTCAAAAAGTTAGTGACATATACCAGCGGTCTTTGAATTAGTTAAATAAATAATGTTTCTCTGTACATTTACTTATTACTGTTATTTGTGGGGATTTCAGATACAACCAACCTGCATAATTCTATTGAGTAACAGTAAAATTTATGTGGTAAAACTGTGTTGGTGGTTGGCGGCTACATTATAGAGCGTATTCTTAATACATAATAATAAAACCAACATACAATGTCCCCTATTAAATAATTAATTTTTTGTAAAAATGTAAAAATATACAGGTAACTATGCTAGCTAAGGAAATTAATAAAGCTTGACGTTAACAGCAGCTTGATAAGAGAGCAAAAAGAATAATAATCACACCTAATTAAAATAATTTAAAGAAAACCAAGAAAGTGTATCTTAAAAACAGACAACCAAAGACAGAGAAACATTTTTACAGAATTCAAATCCTTCATTGAATTCATTTAGAGATGGAGTTGATGGGAAGATGAAGACGTGAGAAAGAAAACATGAACAATCTCCTGGGATTTCCAGAGGAATCCAAAGGTAGTTTTTTACTAAAAGTTAAAGAGAAAATATATGAAATTTAGATAAATACTCAGAAGCAAAAAAAGAAGTCATGGGTTGGTTGACGTTAACCTTGAAATGTCCAGGCTAAGTATTACGGTAATGTCTTACTGAAGTTGAAGAGGAGATAGTCAAGAGAAAATGTAAAAGCAAAAAAGAAATTATGAAGTTTGGAGAAATCCTGGGGTGTCCAAGGTCAAGGTTTTTATTACTAAAAGTTGAAAAAACATACATCCAGGGTAAGAAAGAGGACCAAAATTTTTTTTAGAAGGTGGGTAATATCCTGTGATATCCCACAGAAGTCTCTAGTTGTTTACCATAGATTGAAAGCTGAATAGAGAAGAAAGGGAAGACCAGGAGACGCCAGAGAAGCAAAAAAGAACTGATATCGGGCCCAGTAAAAGTATAATTCCTAAAGAAGAAACATCTCTACAGAAATAGAACCTTCCTTGAATCTTTTTGGAGAAGATATTGGGCGAAGTTGAAAAGAAAAAAGGAAAGTCTAGTGGAAGACGGAGAAACAAGAAAAAATCTTGAGGAAACTGGAAAAATGTTGAGAGGACTGCTTGAGAAGTCTTCAGTAAATCCAAAATAAGGTTTTTATCAAAGGTTGAAAGTTGATGAGAAAAACGGCAGCCCAAGGCAAGATAGAGAAGCAAACAAGAAGTTGTAGAAAATCCTGAGAAGTCTAGAAAAACCCAAACCGAATTTTTACTAACAGATGAAAAAAAAATGCTAGTACAGGAAAAGGAGAAGGAGAAACAATAAGAATCTGTGACATGTGGAAGTACTAACATCAGATTCAGCAAGAGTAAAATTTCCTGCAATGTGAAACAATATCTTGAATATTTCAATCATTTGATGATAACATCCCTGAAGCAGAGACATCTCACAGAAATTAAAGACTTCATTGCATCCCTACGGAGAACATGAAGTCCAAAGGATGATGGAGAAGCAAGAAAGGAGTCTTTGGGAAAGGAAATTTGGGAAAACTCCGAGAAATTTAGAAGTTTAAAATGTACTAGAAAAGTCTCGAATAAGTCTTAAAAGGTAATTTTTTATTAAAGGTTGAAAATTGAAGAGAATAAGGGTAGTCCAAGGGACAATGAAGAAGCATGAAATAAGTCTTTGGAGAAAATTCTGAGACATTTAGAAGTTTATTGCATTAAAAAGGTCTTAAATAAGTCATAAGGTAATTTTTTATTAGAGTTTGAAAATTGAAGAGAAAATGGGAAGCCAAAGGAATGATGGAAAGTAAGAAAGAGGTCCTTGGAGAAAATCCTGAGAATTTAAAATTTTATTGTATTAAAAAAGTCTTGAACAAGTCCTAAGGTAATTTTTTATTAAAGGTTGAAAATTGAAGAGTAAAATGAAGTCCAAGGGATGATGGAGAAGAAAAAAAGAAGTTTTTAGGGAATAAAGTTGGAGAAAATCATGACATTTAAAAGTTTAAGTAGTACTAGAAAAGTCTTGAATAAGTCTTAAAGTAAGTTTAATGAAGGAGAAGCAAGAAAGAAGTCTTGGAATACTTGGCGAATATTATGGGATGCTCAGAGAAACTTTAACAAGTACTTGGAAAGTTTTGAGTAAGTCCAAAGTAATTTTTTGGTAAAGGGAAAGTTAGAGCAATGATGTAAAAGCAAGTAAAGAAGTCTTGAGAAAGTTGCAGAAAATCTTGAGACATTCAGGAGAAATTTAAGGAGAATTTAGAAAGTCTTAAATAAGACCAATGGTAGTTGCTTTACTGAAGGTTACATGTTGAAGAGAGAAAAGAAGTCTATGGAATGACGACGAAACAAGAAAGAAGTTTTGGGGAAGTTGGAGAAAATTTTTAGGCATTCAGGAGAAGTTTAAGGAATACTTGTTAAGTCTTGGGCAAGTCCCAAGGTAGATATTTTACTAAAGGTTTTTAACAAGTACTTGGAAAGGTTTAAGTAAATCCAAATGTAGTTTTTTTTACTAGAGGTTGAGAGTTGAAAATTAGAGACTTAGACAAGTTGAAGGAAACTCTAGGAAATTTAGAAAGTCATAGAGACGTACTTAGGAAATCTTGGGTAAATGCAAAGGCAGTTTTTTTTCTAGGGGTTGTACAACTTTAGCACCTGTCGATTGCTCCTTAAATGTAACTCAATTAAGTAGTGGTAGTAAAAGTTAAAAACAATTATATTAATTTTAAATCTCCTAAAAATTTAACACTGCTTTGGAACTCAAGGCTGGGTCACTTCTATGCATCTTCCTGTGTGCATTTGTTCAGATTAACGCCACGTTAAACTGCACTTTGAAAAGGGATGTACAAATACAAACAACAAGTTATG
Source organism: Limonius californicus (assembly GCA_014611495.1). Classification (NCBI taxonomy): domain Eukaryota; kingdom Metazoa; phylum Arthropoda; class Insecta; order Coleoptera; family Elateridae; genus Limonius; species Limonius californicus. The sequence continues at coordinate 5,110 of JABXWE010002571.1, read as the reverse complement.
CTTTATTGACATTTTCCAATACCATGGAACACAACTGCAAACAAAATTTAGTGGAAAATTCTTTCAAGAACCCCGACGGCCGCTGATGTTTGAGCCCATCATCTTTCTTGACAATCTCTTCCCCTAAATTATTATTAAAATTCTTACAGAACAACAAAATTGAAAGGGGGTAAAAATATTTATCCATATTTTTCAATAAAATATTTTCTAGAATAGGCACGGGTAAATTGTTAACTAACCAAAATTCAATGCATTTCAACAGAATGTTTTGCATCAAAATGTGGTTTTCGGAAGAATAAGTTTGTCTGATGTAAAACTCCACCAAACACGATGCAATCTGCACCACCTCCTTGGTTTTTGGATCTTTTATGTGCGACACCAAATCATCATCTTCCATCATTTTATTTTTTAAGTTTTTATAAGGATTTTCAGAAATCATCTTGGACACGCTGGAAATTGGTGGAGAACTGTCATTTTTTATCGATTGCATATACTGTGACATGGACTGTCGTATATCACCCATTTCTGAAATATTGCAAGGGCTTTCACGACCGCCCTGGTCTTCTAAATCATCGCTCCATTGCTGAATACTGTCCAAAGATGAACTGCTACTTAGTAAATACGCGGGAGAATTGTTCATTTTATCGTTGGAATTGGAATGTTTAAAATCACACTTGGTTTCATATAAATCAATACATTTGTTGGAATCCATAATTTCATTCCCTGCATCAATCACTCTGTTCATATTCGATTTCAGAACAGAGCTGAACATAGTAAAATCTAACTTACATGTGTCAATATGGTTTTTAAGAGCTGCTAGCTGGAACCCTAAGCTATCACTATAATGTCCATTTAAAATTGCAATTTTACTAGCTGCCTGAAGATTATCAGCCTTTAAACACCTCGAAAGAACACTTTCCGTATCATAATAACCAGAATAACGTTCCAAAATAAAATGTAGGGTCTTAGGGCCATACTTGTACACTTGGTTTTCCTTAATTTGTTCTAATGGTGAGGAACTTTTGAAGAGGGTCTTATAATTAAAGTTATCAATGTGAGGGATTTCATTTTCAATAGATAACACAGAGTATGGTACAAAGTTCTTTGTAAACAAACATTGATAGTCAGGGGGACTGAAAGTTATTGCCATAGTCGGCAGACCTGGAATTTCTATAGGAAATGCTTCTGAACTGGACTGGAAATTGTGTGGAATTTTAATTATGCGCCTGGTGTTCTTAAAGAGGACTACTTTGCCATCCATTTGTCTGTTGTTATCGTCATCTTGAGGCTTCCCCAACAATGTCTGCAAAAAAATTTTACTATACAACTGTATCATAAAAAATGTATAACATGTATATTTATAACAATTACTGTAAGAAATTAATAAATGTGAAGGAGAAGGGAATGCTATATGAAGAGAAGAAGTAAAAATGAAACAAAAAGTCTAAAACAAATGAAAATGCAGAGGACAAAAAAGGAAACTGAAATATGTCGGAAAAAAATTAGAGCAAAGAAAATAGTGAAAGGAGGGGGACCAGCGCTGACATGGAGCAGGAAGAGAATCAAACAGAGCAGAAAACCGTGTAAGTGGAGAAGTGTAAATACCATTAACAAGAAAGGGGGGATGACTGAAGAATAACATAAAAAACGAGAGAATGAGAAAAAGAGAATTGAATTGTGGAAGGCATGAGAGGACCAAGAAGATGATTAGGTTGTTTAGAAAGGAGAGACAAGACGGGAACAATAAAACGGAAGGCAAAAGCTAAAAAGATGATGAAAATGGGAGATTAGAAAGAACAATTGAGGGGTTTGATGCAATAACTGTACACATGCGAAATTCACAATTTTCATAAAACGCAAAAAACTGTAATGTTTCTGCATTAAAAGTATTCGAGTACTAGATCATAACAATGTTTATATTTCAGTTAAACTCGTAAGTTTATGTACCGTTTTTGACCCAAACAACACAGAACATGCTAAAGTATCAAAATCGGTACATAGCTCATTTTAGGCGAAAACGACGTTTGTAATGTTCATGCATCAAACAACCCCTCAATTATAAAGGCAGAGGATTATAGATTGTCACAAATGAGAACAAAATAAAAAGGAATATGAGAAGAAAGGGAGGAGAAGCTGAAAACTGCTTTACTGATAGAAGAATAGTAACAGGAGTGGAGAATTATTTGAAGAGAGTATGCAGCTGAAGAAGTGATGAAATGCAGACCCATAGAAAGAAATGATCGAGAGTAGAAGAGGGCAGGATAAATTTAGAAGAAAGAGAACGAGAGTGAAGATAAACTCTAACAGGGGAAGAACAATGAATATCACACAATGATAAAAAAGAAAATGAAATTGGAAATAGGAACAAAAAAAGATATGAGAGAAGCAATTAAAGACATCAAATTTGAAACAATAATAAAAGAAGGAAAGAAGGTGAAGATGATGACATATAAGAGAGAAGAATTGTAAGAGAAAAGAAATACAGAATGCAATGAATTCAGATGATGAGAGTGGGTAAGTCATGATAGAATAAATCAGGAATAGCAGAATGTTGCTAGATATTAATCATATCTAATAATTGACTAGATTGGAGTGAGATAAAAGCTAGAAGAACTGGAAATGGATCATACTTTACAAAACAGGATAAAATGTGAAGTGAGAAATGAAAAATGAGGGAACATAGTGTAATGTTCTCCGCGCCTAACAGTAGGCAACCCGGTGTACATATATAATATTTCGAAGTTCGTTCAGGCAAGCCGATGCTACGCGGTTTTGAGTTTAAAATTTTGGGGGTATAGGAGATTCTAAAAGGCAGCTTCCCGTAATTAAGTCAGTGGGTTAAACATTGTCAACCCTGCCGGACGTTTATTGTGAATAGTGAATTTTTATTGAAATCGTTTGTCGATTGGGAATTAGTGTTCCGCTTTGAGAGTCACTTCACAAAGGAGCTTTTCCCATAGTTGTAGGGAAACAATTCTCCAGAAAATTATTTTCCAATATAGAATTTACTCCGGTAAAGAAGATATAGTTTGGAATATGCCAGAGTCCATCAACTGGTGAGTTGGTTATTAGCCAAAAATTGTTGTCTTATCGTAATCTCCAGAACCTTAGTCCTAATCTCGAATAAATTTTACTAGGCAAAAAGTCGTACATCGGGACTTCCAGAAATTAAGACGACGCCGTAGAAAAACTCTACATTTATACGTAGTGCGAAAATTGATACGCTGTCCTCGCCGAGTAACCTTGTGAGAGTTTTCCTCGAACCGAGTGAACACCTGGGTCTATTACTGGTGTATGGACGAGCTGATTGCAGCTGATCAAGGAAAGTGCAATTTTCAAAAACTGTATAACCTTGTCTTATTGTTCACGATTTCGTGATATTTATTTAGGAATTAATTTTATTAATTGATTGGGGTCAACAATTGTCTCATTGGGATTTAATAGGGGTTACATGTACATATGAACTACGATTGTAATATTCCATATTCCAATTTTACGTAAAGCAGATATACAGGGTACTCCAATAGGGGTTTGATATTGCGTTGTAAGAATTCATGCTTTAACGATAGTTGTAGATCGTTGCTTACGCATGTTTTCGTGACGCGAAGGCCTTCGGAGTTACGGGATGCGCTAAAAATTTGCTAACATATTGTTGTATAGCGCAATACCGGTCCTAAAAATTGTTTGAGTTTGCCAAGTTAATTTTCGTTATATCCCGGGAGAGTAACGTAAAATTGGGACTTCAATATTTTAGTTTAAATCATTATTCTGCACAGAAATTTAGAACTGTGAATGGGTTTTATTGATTTATTAAGTAAACAGAGATTTGGTTGCAACTTGTATTTTATTTTACTACGAATTAATTGGATTTAAGTCTACGTAAAGGATAGATATAACTAACATAAAGGTAGGTGATTACTTTTCTTGGGGTTCGACTTCTCATTTACCACCTCGGACGATGTTAGTAAATTATAAGTCACAATAGTTTTAAAATAAAATGAATTAGATGATACGAGGAAGCAAGGAATCATACAATAAGTTAGAGATACGAGAATATAAGAAAACAGGAACAGAATATGAGATAATAGCAGATCCAGAAAGGAAAAGCTAATCTGAGAATGTAATAAGTAACATGATCAGACTAAAGAATAAAGGCAAAAGTAAGAGAGAATACAGTGAAAATGGGGATCAATCATGAATAATGTGAGAGAAGGAAATTAAAAATGTAGGAAGGTGAGAAGAATTAGAAAGAAAACATTCTAAAAATGTAAAATTTCGATGAGAGTGGGTAAGGAGTCATATAATGAGCCAGAGATAATAAAATATTATTAGACGTAAACCATAAAATATTAGTAACAAGAAATAGAACATGATATTGTGAGGGTCCGCCCAGGACCGCTTTTAGTTTTGAATATTTTTGGGCCTTACAGCAATTGAATTGAAATTATTTTAGTTAGTTCTAATTTTGCGTTTCCGTTTATTTGTTATAGTAAGATTACCCAATCTTAGGTCAGTTCTTTGGGGTCTCGAGTTTGAGGGTCAAGATGTTTATAAACAGATTTTGTATTCACATATCTAACTTCCCTATTATTTTGTAATTGAGTCACGTAATTTTAGGAACTTGCACTATTTATAATCTCTTGTAATTTATTGTATTGTTGAACGTTCTTGTGAGTTAAGCTTGCCCACTTGAAAGATTTTGGAGCAGTTCTGATTAAATTTTCCAGAACTATTAAATTATTTGGGTTAAATTTCAAGGTTCTGTTGGGGAACATATTTTTCAAAAAGTAGTAAATTTGTTTTGGTCACGTAGTTTCTTCCTATAAATAGGGACGAACTGTTGGAAGTAGGACAATTATTTTATAGTCGTTCATCGAAGCACATCATTTTCAAAATCACCGACGCATTTTGAAAATGGTCTCAACCTTTGCTCTGCAAAATTCTTTTCTAAAAATTAATCCATTTCCTTTCCCCGCCTTCAGTAGAGTGCTCTGGTTTGACCAGCGTCCCTAAAGGATTTTCCCTCGCCGATACATCCTTTCCCCGCCTTCAGTAGAGCGCTCTGGCTTGACCGGAGCCCTTGAAGGATTTTCCCTCGACGTTACATCCT
>JABXWE010002570.1:0-38562 GCA_014611495.1 Limonius californicus | reverse complement strand
TTAATTTTTTATATTTACAAACAACCATTGGTCCATTAATAATTTTTAATGGGGTTTTAAGGCAGTGAAATAATAATAATTGGAATTTAACCCTATTAAGATATTTTTTTGAAGTAGTAGATAGCATTCAAATATTCACACAACAATTACATATTTTATCATATACACTAGATGATAGAGATACCTTGATATTGTTACCTGCATTGCCCTACATCTCATCCCTACTCCTTATATATCAATCCTTAGACTGGCTTATTGCAGCAGCCCATTCTTCCCTATTTGAGGCCTTTCTCTTCCTTTCTTGGTAGTTCCTACTTCCTGTATCTTCAATTATTTATTTTATATATTGAAAACGAGATCTTCCTTTCCAGTTTGCTCCTCCTAGGCTTGTTTTGAGTAATCCTCTCTATTTGTAGTACATATCCCATCATTTGGTCTCTTCTATTTGATGTTTCCATACTTTCCTTTCATCTCCTACCATTGCTAACATTTCTTCATTGGTTTGCCTCCATCCTACTGATTTTTAAAGCTTTTCTATAGTACCACATTTCAAATGCTTTCAGCTTTATTTTATGTATTTTATATAATAAATTGTTTCTTGTTTTTTCTTCTTCTGCATCTATTAAATCGCAATTATCCATAATAAGCTAAGCATAAGATAGATGATCTTGCCAGTCTACAACATGATCCTATTTTACATGAAGAAACCTATGCTGCAGAAACGTATAATCTTCAAGAAACACACCCAAACCAAGTATTATCCTCTTACCCAATTGAAAAGATGAAGTAGTTTATTGTTTCGGATGTGTTCCTTCTACTTTTTCTTCAATAATCGGTTTTAGAAATTCCTCTCTTCGTAGTACATATCCCATCATTTGGTCTCTTTTATTTGTTATATGTTTTCATACTTCCTTTTCTTCTTTCACTAGTGCCACACTTCTTAATTTGTTTTCCTCTCCATCCAGCTGATTTTTAAAGTCTTCCTATAACACCACGTTTCAAATGCTTCCAACTTTATTAAAAAACAATTAACCAGAATAAGGTAAGCATAAGATAAATGATCTTGCCCATCCAGTCTAAAATATGATCCTGTTTTACCTGAAGAAACCTATCCTGCAGAAACCTATAATCTTCAAAAAATGCACCCAAACCAAGTATGATCCTTCCACCCAATTGAAAAGGTGAAATATTTGATTGTTTTCTGCTTACACAATTGCAGCATTATTGGAGTTTATACTACAATAGTCCTCGTTGCTGGTCGACTTCTACGTGGGTTCTTTGCTGGAATGTGCTTCAAGATTATGTTTGAAGATATGCCATACGTAGATCGTGTCCTTCAGTTGTGCTTCGATATTTATTTAGTACGTGAATCACGTGAATTCTGCTTAGAGGAAGACCTCTTTGCGAAATTGGTATTCCTATTCCGTTCACCAGAGACACTCATTAAGTGGACGCGACCGAAAGAGGAAACTAATGATGAAGATGATGAGGAAGAGGATGGTAATCCACAACATTAAAATGCAACTTTTGAAAATGTTGATTCTACCCAGTGACTAATATTTAATTCTATAAAAGTGATTGAAATGAATATAGCATGCAGATGAATTTGTGATTATTCCTTTATATCAAAATGTACCTGTCTGTGAAGTTTAATATCTATCTATATATACTTGTCCTGTGCATATAAACGATGGATTAGCAAGGAATTATTTAACTGATAAGCATGGCTGCCTATTATTATGGAAACATCTATCAAGTTACCTGATGTGAAATAGATTTTTATGGAAAAAGTAGGTATTTGTATTGAAGAAAAAACTGAATAGTTGTATTGTAAAAACAAAATGCTAATAGTTTTGTATTCTATTTCAAACACGTCTATTCCAGGTTTAGTTAATAGCACTTCCTCATAAAAAGCTATGAAAAGGTTGAATCTATAATTTTATTGTAGATTTAATCTAAAACCGGCTTTACATGCAGTTATCGTTTGTTAAATATTTATATTAGATGTTACCAGTCCAGTGACTTTCTTTACGTTCTAGATGACAGATAATATTTTCTATATGTTGATGAAAACATAGGTTTGAAAAGTCGTTTATATGTACTTATATTCAAGAAATACTATGTCTCACTAATGATAAGTTTTAATGTAAGTTCATGATTAGATTATTTCTTTTAGTAAAGTTTGAGATTGATTAATGGGTATACATTATATGATGAAATTCCTTTAAATTGATAAAATAATGCACTGATATTTTTATGCTAGTCACAAAGCTTTGCCAGGGCTCTTATTTATATCATTTGTTTTCATTTTTTTTTATTTGTGGGTAGTATAGTGAGTAGTATGGCTTTATGCAATTATTTTTAAAAGTTTTAATATACTGTTTTCTAATAAACTACGAAATAGTTATTTTTGTATTAAGTGCGCAAAATGAGTGTTTTTTTAATGGCGCATGAGAATGTTAGTTTTAGTCGAGACCGATAGGTCGAGACTCAAAACTCATTCGAAAGCGCCATTAAAACACGAATTGTGCACGAAATACAAACAACTTTTTTTCTACAGCAGTCAAAAAAATAAGAAAGTAACAGTAATAATTATTTTCTCGATTATTTCCAAAAAATTCTCTGATATTTCAAGTTGCCGCTGAGTTCATATGGTTACGATGGTAACAATCTAATTTCGTGTTCATAGTGAAAAAAAAATATTTTTTCACTGTGAAAAAATATTTTTTTTTCATTAATCAAAAATGACAAACTTTGCAACTTGATAGCGATACATAAATGTCACGTTTTTTTGACAGCTGTAGAAAAATGATTTTTAATTATATTTCTAGTGTTACCATGACCATACACAGCATACATTATATTTTTGCTTGTTGCTGTAAGAAGTATTTGAAACATACTTAACTGATTAAATTTTTTTGTGCAACAGTATGTACTCCATATAATATTAGTAAATGTAGAAGTATTTAAACAAATCCCTGAAATACATCTTTTACAGTTTTTATGTAAAATGGCATACATTTTGAAATAAAATATCAAGGGAAAACTACTTGCTATTTTATAATACACACATTGCTTTTGCTGTAACTTTATTTTTTATGTTCTCATATTAAATATTTCTATTTTGCCAAGAATTTTTTTTTATATAAATGTTATAAGCATGTAATCTTGTAAAGCCAAAATGCAACATTTAATACGCACAAACAAAATAGAGATTACTGTAACAGTTATCTTAAAAATCAACACAAAAATATAACATGTACTACGTGCCTTTGCAATGCCAATAGCATAGAGAGGGTAGATCCTTAAAAAAATAACTTTCTCTCCATACACTTAGGAGAATTTTATATTTAATACTTTCACTACCATTAGTGTTATGTACAGAATAATTCTGGGACAGTACGATTACTGTGTAAAATAATAGCTCATAAATAAATGTAATTTATCCACAATCACATTATAATTGGAGATTTATCCACACTTATGAAGCATATAAAGTACCACTTTATCCACTAGTGGAATAATGAAAAATACAATCTTAAATCAATTACATTTTATTTATTTTTTATTAATATTAACATTTACATTAATAGAAATTTCCTTCTCTATTTTATCATATTTCACTTCGTTTCCATTAATAACAAGCTTGTAGTTGTCATCGGTTTCAGGACGCATAGTGCTTGTCGAAGTTTTTGATAAATCTGTAGAAACAATGGATGTCTCCTCTTGTAAGGAACGACTAGTACCAGGAGTACCTTGGATTTTCCTTGCGATATCAAGCTTATTAGATACAGAATCCTCGATATAACTTTCTGCTATAGCGGAACTTCTCTACCCACCATGTCGTTTAATTGTTGTAAGGTCAGCACCTTTATTAGCCAGTAAAGTTGTTGAAGTGCGCCTCATGCAATGGCCGCTATAAACTTCTGCGTTTGCCAGATTCAAAAATGAAGCAACTCTTGAAGGAACTTTCGACAACGTGTTGATTCCAACAGGTTGTGAAGTACATTTTTGATTAGAGTATCGTAAAAAGAATCTGTCGTTGGATAACTTCTTCGGACGTAAGGACATGTATTTTCTACACGTCTCCACAGTATTGATAGAAAATCCTTCTTCCATAATTGTGAATTTTCGTGAGACGGCGGTCTTGGTATCTGGTATAGAAACAAGCAGATATGCGCCCCTGTCTTCTACATCATTGATTTTCAAATTCGTCAATTCACAGCAACGACAGGCACCAGACAACCCCATTATTAGTGCAACCTAAAATATTTCAAAGTTTATTATCTACAATGTCTAAAAGGTTAAGGGATATTACCTTAATCATCAAATATTCTTCATCGCAAGCCCTTGTCAAAAATTCTTCCACGTGTACTCTTTCCAATACCGCAGCTTTCTTCGCTTTATACCCTCTCGACTCACTCTTCAGATAGGCAGTGAGCTTACTATATTTTCCAATGTCTATGTTTTTATGGACCTTCATAGCGGCCTTCAGCATCGAGTACTTCGACCAATTGGATGAAATTGCATACTTCTTCTTCAAATTAAAGAAATACGATAGCAGAACTTCCTCATTTATTGCCCTTACCCCCCGTTTTTCTTTCCATTCATTAAATTCGGAAAATACTTTTTGATAATGTTGCCTGGACTTCACTGGCAATAATTGGAGAATTGCTTCGTTAGCTTCCTTTTTGATTTTCTCAGGAACAAAATCGCATTTTTCACCAACTTCACAAATGGAGTCGATAAACAATCGCAACTAAAGAACAACCATTCATCACCTTAGCAACCATTCAACGCCTTCCAAAGTTTTTTTTAAATAATTTCAATAATTTTTGACGTTAGTCAGAGCGAAATATCAAATCATTTTTTGATGAAATCTGAATCTAAATGACCGTGATTGTGGATAAAACGTTGTATAGCATTCGTGTTTTAGTTGCGTTTTATCCACTCAAAAAAAATTAAACTCTCGAACTTCGTTCTCGAGTTTAAACTTTCTTGCGTGGATAAAACACTATCTAAAACACTTATACAATAAATAACTATTAATTAAATTACAGAAATATCTAAGATAGTGTTTTGAAAGTATAAAGAATCTTTGATAATCAAAAATATATGGTATAATAACAAATTTAATTATTTTATAAATATACCTGTGAAATATGTCTAAATATTGAGGGTAGTTGTGAATAAAATACTGAAGTCTTAAAAATATAGATTAGTAGTAGAAGGTATTAGCATCTTGAAAAAAAATCATACCCCTGTTTATGTTGAAAAGACATGTAACACAGCTGCACATAAATAATGTCTGCTGGTATACCCCGATATACGGTAGTCCTGTTTTTAATTTTAAAATCGCACTGAGTTTGGTTGTTTGGTGATTGGGTATTTATTGCTAGTGATAAGTATGGTGCCAACTGAAAGCAATGGAGCATCAGAAGGATCTCGTTCCACCAACCAAAAAGATTCATGTTTTAATTTTAAACGTCGCAAATTCATGCTTCACCTTCACCTAGTAACTTTTCAGCTGTTGCTCTTTTGTAAAAGCTCCAAGATCACCTGCATCTGTATGGGTAAATTGTAGTTATCGGTGAAATGTTGACACAAGTCTTTTGATGAACTTAGAATTGATTTTTTGGTCCTTGATTAAGGTTTAAGAACACAGTGACAGGTTTACTATAGGTTGGGTAGGATAGATCGCGTGGCAAGGACCAAAAAATCAAGGCTAAATACCTAACGACAGCTCTTTCATGCATTTTCTCCGATTTAGGGTTTCATCAGGCAAAATTTTATAATAATGTTTTTCTAATAATTGCATTGTGTTTAATGGGCTTACGTGGTCATGCACGATTTTTATTTTTGAATTATGATAAGTAAGACATATTTTTAGTTACGAGAAGAAGTAGTAGTGAAAATGTATTTTACAGTTACTACTTTCAAGGTTACTTTACACGTAAACTGTGTGATAACATAACTGATATTAAACATGTAATTGGTAACTCAACTTGGTTTTTGAAAATAATTTTAAGGAAGAAAACATAATAGGTGCTTCAATGAGGTTACTAGAAATTTTGATCTTCTCGCCAGATATTTCCAATGAGAACTGTTTTAAAGACATTGGAAAGGATATGGTTTTTATTTTAGCAACACAATAGGGTTTCAAACTTAGTTACAATATAGTCGAGATTAATATGCTAGTGAAACAAGGTAATAGGCCCAATTCATCATGTGGCAAATTTGTTTTATAGGCAGTGGTTCCGGAGAAATGATCGTTCAGCAAGATACCATTTTTGTATCCGGGATGAGCACAGAGGTGTCTGAGGAAGATATTGCTCAACACTTTGGATCAATTGGCGTTATCAAGGTTAGTCAACAACAAATTTTTAAAATATTCTTTGCTGTATGTCAAGAGAGTCCCTCAAATGGAGGAGATGCACAACATTGAATAAGAGGATCGAAGTAGTTAAATTTGCAGTATATTTTGAAATGTGGAAAATTTTATATGCAGTTTGGCTTGTCCTCTGCAGAGAGCTCTTCGATATAACACAAATTTTTTGGGATGGGGCCTCAGTATGTTGTGGTATTTATGTGCCCCATAAAACTTTACCACACTTTCACAAATGGAAAAAATGGGATTAAAGGGTATGTAGACCCAAAAGCGGTGGCCTGTGAAAACTTCATAATAATAATAAATTGAAGTCCACTTAATACATGGGCTCTGCTGATCTAGGTTTCAGTTATTATTGTATTAACAAACCCTTAACTGCTTCACTGATAGCAGTCTAAAATAAAACCAATAAAATATCTTAAAAGTAATTATGTGTAGAATCCCATTAACTTCGGAACACAATTTTGTTTTGATTATCTTCTGTATGCAAACTGCACTCTGTACTTGGACTTTATCCATGCCCAAGGCCAATTTTGACGTTTGCTATAAAATGTAACGGGTAACCTATTCCCTAGCAAGCTTACTCATAACTGCTAGATTTATTATATCTGGAACAAATATCTAATTATAGGGGTACTAATAATACCAGTGTGTTATATATACAAGTATATTTTTTTTAAGTTAGCTCATTTCTGTTCCGTAATTGCAGTTGGACAAAAGAACACAGAAACCAAAAATTTGGCTATATAAAGACAAAGTCTCTGGTGCATCCAAGGGAGAAGCGACTGTAACTTATGATGATACCAAAGCCGCCGAGTCCGCCATAGAATGGTTCAATGGTAAAGAGTTCAAAGGCTGCAGCATACAAGTGCAACTCGCCACCAAACGTGACAATTGGAGTGGCGGACCAGGGGGCAGACGCGGTGGTGGTGGCGGAGGATTCGGCGGTGGTGGTGGAGGCGGCGGCGGAGGAGGAGGAGGAGGAGGAGGATTCCGCGGTGGGCCTCGTGGAGGCAGCGACAGAAGCAGTTAGTAGTCTTGCAATTACTTCTAACGCACGTTTGATATCAAAAATTTGTTCCATTAGGTGGTGGAGGAGGAGGCGGCGGTGGCGGTGGTTTCCGGGATCGTGAAAGCCGCGAAGGCGACTGGAGATGTCCCAACCAAGAATGTGGAAATACCAACTTTGCGTGGAGAAATCAATGCAACCGTTGCAGTGCACCTAAACCAGAAGGTGGTTCTGGTGGTGGTGGTGGCGGCGGCAGCGGTGGTGGTGGAGGTGGCGATAGGCGCGGAGGATCTTCTTTCGGCGGCCGCGATAGGAGAGGTGGCGGCGGCGGAGGAGGAGGTGGTGGATTTAGAAGTGATAGAGGTGGCGGCAGACCAATGGGAGGAGGAGGTGGCGGCCGTTCTGGACCTCCCCGAGGCAGAGGAGGCGGTGGATTTGGAGGAGGCCGTGGTGGTGGTGGAGGCGGCGGCGGCAGGTGAACGTAATATTTTTTTATAAATTTTGTGTTAATGGAAAAGCCAGAAATATTTTAGAAAAAAATTTTTCCCCAAAGCTCACAAAACAGGTGTTAGTGAATTAAAACTGGTGTCTGCTTTTAGATTTATTTTTGGGGTATAGTAAACAATTCTCTATTAAACGCACAAAGTACACAATTGGTGGCTTAATGTGTATCCTGTCTGGAGAAACATTTTTCTTTTCATGTGCAATTATTTCTTGAATGGCTGAAATTAAAAATTTTGTATATTTGTATCATAGTAAATCCGCAATTTGTGTATTTTAGGGATGGTGGCAACGGAGACGGTCGTGACCGATCCAGGCCGTATTAGATTAGTTCATTTTTGTAACCATTTTAAATAATAAGATAATTAAGAATTTATATTTGTATTTAAGCCGTAGTTTCTTTAATAATTTAAAGTATTTTTAAGTTTTTGATTGTATGCTTGTGAGGTTCACTACCGTGTTTTTTAAGTGAATATTCCATGTTCTCCTCGTGTTTATAGTACAGAAATATACAACAAGATACTTTTCCTAACAAAATGTTTTATTTTGTCTATATACATTGATTCAAATGATGCCATATTTTTAAAAATATACTCCGATTATACACCTATATATATATGTCTACAACAATATGCTTTATCTTTTTCAGAAAGAATCAGTTCAAGAAATTCAGTTAATTGCATAACCAGAATTTTTTTCATTGATCGAGATTTTTCTGAATGGATATTTCTTACAAACTAATTCTACGTTAGTATCGGAAATTGGTACTTGGGTTCAAATTTTCTTATCTATAGTACAGCAGAGGGGCCCATATTCAAATAGTCACTGAAACATCTGTGAACTGAAAGTAGTAAAGATTCTAATGGGTTGTATAGCTGAGCGCTATGGATGTCGGTCAAACGGTATTCGTAGTTCAGCATAATGCGTACTGGTCAGTACTTGGATGCGTAAACCAATACAATAGCATATGCAACCAGTCTTGCTTTGGAGTAAAACCGTCTGTCGTGGTTGTCATACAAACATCTTTGACAATCGTAAACCTTGTAGTGGAACTTCTGTTCGGCGGGTTAGGTTAGCCTCTTACCGGGCAGCATTTAGGCATAATCATAGAAATAACATTTCTATGGGCATAATGCACCACGTCTTGGTCCATGGGCGATACTCTAGTTCTCCGATTGGTTGTGACCGAACACAGGTACGTTTTAGCAATCCAGACTTAGACGCGGTGTTATTGGGGGCATATTTGCTGTCAAAATCGAACTGCAACGTGGTGCAAGTGTTTATTATAATGCCGCCGCCACCAAACATGCAATTTTTAAAGATGATTGTCCGTTACTGTAGCAGTCTTATAAAAATATTTTAATCGCTGTTAAAAGCAGATAATGCTTTTAAGGTGGCCATTGCTGACAAAGTTGCCGAAAAATATCCTCACTGGCTAAATTATATTACTGAATATTGGAGTCGTTGCGAAAGTTGGTGTCTCTGTTACCGTGCTGCCACAACACGTGGACACCAGACAAATAACTTTTCTTAAATTACTGTCCGATTGTATAAAGGTATAGTTCTAAGAAGATACAAAGTGTACAATGTTGTAGCGCTTGTTGATTTCTTGTCCACCGTCATGGAGCAATATTACATAAGACGGTTTCAAAATTTTGCTAATGGTCGTTATGATAAAAATCAGCTTTTCCTTAAAGCAGAACTTTATAAAGCTGCATATCTTACCAAAGAAATGATAGTAGGGAATGGCGAATACTGCTTTAAAGTACCAAGCGAAAAAACCAAGGAGCTGTATGACGTAGACATCCAGATTGGTTATTGCTTTTGTGCAAGTGGTTAATTATGGAGTTTGTGCAAACATCAAGCTGGCGTTTCTTCAATTTTTTTTATATAAATGAAGCTACTGCTGATGACTGTTATAATCTGGTCGTATTAACGCTAGGCGAAAAAGCTAACAAAGAATTTTATGCACCAGTATTAACAAATAACGATAACTGTACTAACAGAAACGAATATTCAAGATATTCATGAAGGAGGTGCAGTAAATATGTCTCAAGGTGTAGATAATGACTATGATGGCAATTTTTCTGATAGAGAAAATATGTATACAGTCAATACAAATAGTGATGATGATGCACATTCCTCAAACTAATTGAAATAATGAAGATGGCACACCAAAATTTTGGTTCGTCTCAGCTAATCATTAACAGATGCTCAAAACGCTTGGAAAGGGTAAAACACAGGGGATGCTGGGATACGTATTTAAGTACTTTTGTAACTAACATCGCATTAAGACAAAGGTCTGGAGCAGCAATACGAATCCAACCGACAGCAATAGCTAGAAGAAAGGCTGGTGTCACGAGAGGCAGTAGAAAATCGCCATGCGGGGGTACGCTTTGCAGCGAAACACGCACTACTGTCAAAAGAAAGCAAAATTTGGCATATAATGTAAGAAAAAATTTGCCAAATGCGAAATCACATGGTGCAGGTCATTAATGAATTTTTCAAGTATATTTTAGTATATTGCTGTGTATTTAACTGCATAAATAATTAAAAACACATTTTATTTTGTAATAGGTATACACTGCTCAACAAAATTAGGGGAACACTTTTTTGAACGCCTATAAGTTTTCCAGCAAATGATGGAAGCAGGATTTTTTCTTGTTACATTATCCTCTACACCTTTGTTGACAAAGTGCAAAAAGAATTACGGTGATTCGTTTGATCGTTTTCATCGTAGAAGCCAAACTGTAAAGATAGTCTCAAAACAAAGTGGTTTTTGACCACAAATCAAACATCTGAAACTCATCAAATGTGTCATTGGATACAGTAAAACCGCCAGTTTTGACTTTTTTAATGCTTCAGAGCCCAAAATGCGTTATTTAAGTGAAATTGAAGTCGCGAGGGCTGTTCCTTTGCTTGAAGACGGGCGATCTATGCGATATATAGCAAATCAGCTCCAATCGACTCCATTTGTTATCTGCAGAGCTTGGCATAGGTACCAAGAAACGGGTAGATATTCCAGAAGAATTGGACAAGGCCATAAAGAAAAACTGCCCCTCGGGATGACCGGTATATTGTTAATTCTTGTCTTCGCCGGACGAACTGCTACTGCTCGTGAGCTACAAAATCTACTCCGAAATACCACCGGTGTGACAATTTCCGATCAGACGGTTAGAAGACAACTCAAAGGAGTCAATATGAATTCTTGCAGGCCTGTGCGAGCTCTTCGCTTGAGCAGGATCACAAAGTTAGCCATCTAAACTTTGTCCGCGAACATGTACAATAACAACTTCGACACTGGAAGTCTGTGCTTTTTACAGACGAGTCGCGGTTTTGTCTAACTCCTTGCGATGGTCGTATACGAGTGTAGAGACGTCCTGGAGAGCAATGCACTGCCGCGAGTATACAGGAAGTGGGCCGGTTCGGAGCTGAATTGGTCATGGTATGGAGTGGCATTAGTATAGACGGTCGCACAGACTTGGTTGTCGTTCCCCAACGTCTCAGCGCACAAATTTATGTTGTGACGATTCTTCAAGAGCATGTTCTGCCATTTGCGAACAATTTCGGCGATGGCTTCATCCTACTACAGGATAATTGTAGAGTTCATGCCGCTAATTTAACAACAATCCAAGTAATGGAGTGGCCAGCCATGAGTCCAGACTTAAATGCCATCGAACACGTTTGGGATTTACTGAACAGGCTCATTAGGAAGCGTCCTGCTGCACTTCAGACTCTTCAGGGGTTGGCTGAGACCCTTATGGTAGAATAGCGAAGTCTACCACAAGATATGTTAAGACTTCTTATTCGCAGCATGCCTCGGCGTTGCCAGGCTGCTATTGAAGCTAATGGAGGGCACACGCGCTACTAAAGCTTGGTATTCGGGCGTTAACAGAATTTCCATTACATTTTAAGGGATAAAACACATTTCGATTTTGGTAGTCTTCTCAATAGTTTGGTGTTACTCAAGAAAACCGTTTAATTAGAGCATATTTGTTGGTTGTATGTTGTTAAGCAACGTTGAAAAAACAATATACTAAAGTTGATACGTGCGTCTGTCTTTAATTGAAAAATTATGCACGGCTGAAGAAGTGTTCACCTAATTTTGTTGAGCAGTGTATATCAGTCGCCTAGAAGCAAAAGCCGACAAGTCACAACATTTACCAAAATGAGTTTAATACCAAAACCAAAACATCAATGATGCAAAAGCCTACATATTTAGAGTTGAATTTAGGAGCAAATCCCTACAGTTCCAACGTAATTTGTATTTAAAATCGTGTTTCAAATCCAAAAACCGACAAGTCACCGCGAGATTCAGTTGCAAAGGCAGACATTTCGAATGCACCAATAAGAACTCGATATTATTTTCGTAGCACGTGACTTGTCTCGACAAAATAATTTAGTTAGTAGATTCAGTTTATTACTTTACTCTGTTGTGTTCTTTGTTTACTTGATAAAATAAATATTATTAATGTTATTGAATTAATACTGCAAAGATGAATTATTTGGGAAAATCAAATAATCTAGAATCGTTAACGGAAATTACACAGTGTGATGGTAATAAGGTTCGTAAACGAAAAAGATGTGCAAAATTAGAAACAAAACGAGAGAAGGCAAAACTTAGGGGGGGTATATGTCTAGATAGGTTCTTTATTACTTACTTTAGGTAGTTCACTGAGCATTTGTTTAAGATATATTGCTAAAAGTTTGCCTGTGTATCCCAGATGTGGACACGCTGGAAAACCATATCAACCATTTCAAAGCAACTCTCACCTTTCTATGAAAGATGTGCAAGAATTTCATGCTGCATTTTACAAGAGCAAGGACAAAAGAGGACAACATATGTTTATTTTACATCACTGTGGTTCAGAAAACCCAAAAAGGCATAGAAAACGAACAGAGGGTAGGAATAAGCCGAAGTCTTGGATTTTGCGTTACAAAGTTAAGAGAAAGGATAGTTTGTTGGTGCCTGTATGCAGACAAGTATTCCAAGGTATTTTAGGCGTTAAGAAAGATAGAATTTGAAAATATTGTGAAAAAATTCAAAGATAAGTCAGTGTTACCTGTTGAAAGCAGAAGCGGAGACCGAGTTGGACATAAAAATGAAAATAAGAGGCAAGCTATAAAAAATTTGTTGAATCTCTAAAATGTGGGGAATCTCATTATTGCCGCTCAAAAACATTCAACAGAGTTTATATGCCTGCAGAGTTAAGTATCTCTAAGCTCTGGAAAATATATAAAATACAATGGATGGCAGTGAAGAACTCAAAGTAAAAGAATGTTTCTTCAGAGCTTATTTGAATAAAAACTTTAACGTTGGTTTTGGCACACCGAAGACGGACATGTGCTCAAATTGTTTACAATTTAAAGTTAGAATACAACAAGAAATGGATGATACCAAAAAAAAAACCTATTAGCACAACAGCGACTGCACAAACTAAGAGCTAATTGTTTCTATAAATTACTTCAAGAAGAAAAAGAAGACATGGTCACATTTTCGTTCGACTGTCAAAAGAATTTGGTGCTACCGAAACTTCCAGATCAGTCAGCGTATTCGGCATGTTAAATTACCGGTTACAGTATGAAGCATCATCGCAGATCGGAAAAATGGAGTTAATTTTGCCAGTTGTAGGACATTCTTACATTCCCCCCGATCGTGTATTTCGCCAAATTGGCAGAGTGTACAAGAAACAATCAGTGTTCGTCCATCCTGAACAGTACATCAATATGATCAGCAAATTTGCTACTGTTAGCAAACTTGGAAGAGATGTGGCGGTTAAAGACTGGAGAAGCGAAACTCAAAAAGTTTTGAAGCAACCGGGTAATTGGCATTTCAAGTTTCAACTTTAAAAACGAATATTTGTTGTTAAGGGGAAACATGGAGCCCCGCTTGTAAAGGGCGAAGCATTTTATAACAATGAAGTGTGCTCACCCAAAAGCTTATGTAAAAGAGAAAAAAATGTCTCTCAAATGACACCAAATCTGCAGGAAATTGGAGTTCCTATTAATAAAGGTAAGAAGAAGAGTATTGCGAAGCTTTTAGAAAAACACTATGGAAAAGAAGCCGAAAACAATCTGCAGCGACTGTTGCAAGCATTTAAAATAGAAGCAGGAACATACAATATGACCATATCAGTAGATAAAACAAAAAGCCTGGTTATATCGAAAGAGCCTCGAAGATGTAAGCTTGTTCTTGACAATCAGATTATTGAGCAAGTAATGTCATTTACCTACCTGGGAACACACATATCCAGCCAAGGTAACCTAGCAAAAGAAGTGACTGACCAAGTAATTAAAGCTACAGCTGTGTCGGGATGCCTCAAAGATCTTATATGGCGAAATGAGTTCCTAAATATAGAAAGCAAAGTGCGAGTATACAAAACGTGTATAAGACCTATAATGACGTATGCTGCTGAGACTCGTGCTGAGAACTCTAAAACGAAACGCCTGTTGCGAACAGCTGAAATGAGAACATTACGTACAGTAGCTGGAAAGACGTTAAGAGACAGGGTAAGAAGTCAAATTATAAGAGAAACGTGCCAAATCCAAGATGTTGTAAGATGGGTAAGACAGCGCAGGAGAGACTGGAACCAACACATCAGTCGTATGAACAACGATCGACTGGTCCGAATAGCTAGAGATGGAAAAGTCCATGGAAAGAGGCTTCCGGGAAGACCGTTGAAAAGGTGGAAAGAATGTTGGCAATCCACATCACAGGAAAATGCTGGAAATAACAGGCCTTAAGGCCTAAATCAAGTTGAAGAAGAAGAAGACTATGGAAAAGAGTGGGAAAAAGATGATGCCTTAGATTTTTTAAAAACGTTTTCCAAAATGTATTGGAGAGGAGACAAGTAGTTGAAGAGGAAAATTACTGTGAACTAGAACAACCCGATTTTGGCACTTAAGAATAATAAAAAGTAATAAATAATTACAAATTGTATGAGTTGGGCAAAAAATAAAGTTTATTTTCAGTGTCTATTGGCGTTTTTATTGATAAAAATTCTATAATTTAGGAGCAAAACTCGACATGTTCATTTTTGTATATTTTTTTGGAGTCTCCGGTGCTCATTGATTTCTTGAATAGTTCTTGTTACTTTTTGTTATTAGTAGCAGCCAACATGAAAAAATTTCGTTACTCAATTCAAATAAATAAAGATTTCGCGAGTTTTTCCTCTTTTTTTAGAAATCTAATTAAGTGGACTTGTCGGCTTTTGCTTCTAGGCGACTGATATACTGAAATCTATAACAAATCCCCTGTCTATACACTGTCACCCAAATCTCCGAAATTTTTAATATTCGCCATTCGTAAGATAAACAGTTTATGCGAAAAAGTTGCAAAATAGTAGAAGAGTAAACTTTACTGTACATAACTTTATTGCTATTACCACCTTTTAACATATGCTTTTACGAATAAAATTACCAAGTACAATTTTGCTATTATTTTATAACGGAATGGCACAATATAAACGGCTTCGTAATGCAACTTTTAAGGCCACGTTACAATATGGCAAAATGAAACGCGTTTCAGTCTGGATTGTCAAAACGTACCTGCATTCGGTCACAACCAATCAGAGAGCTAGAGTATCGTCCATTGACGAGACGTGGTGCATTATGCCTAAATGCTACCGGGCATACGTGCAAAGAGGGTTTGAATCGTGTTTTCATTTCTTTACTACTTCCACTAAGTACTATTCTTTACAGTCTTTTGGCTTACAAGAGGACTTGGCGACCTCTTCTGTGCTTATGCCATGCGTATAAATTAACGTAAACAGAGAGATGACCTACTGTTTAAAGTAGGAAGTGATTTCCACTTCTCCAAAGAAGGTGCTCTTGGCAGAAGTACTTTGGTGGTTAGTCATCGACTTCTCAGGAGAAACGTTCATGTAAGGATCTGATGTTCCTGGTCCTAGGATGGTATCCAGGTCCTTCAGCGCACTAACTACTATACCATTACTAAATTACTGTTATGCCTGTTTAAATATGGACCCTGGGTATTTTATAACTCTTATCATGCGGCTCAATCATTCTTAACTTATTTGATACACAAGTTGTTGAGACAATTCTTGCATGCAATTTTAATGAGAGGTGTTTATTAAACTGCAAAACTTCTCCCATGTACGCTACTGGTTTTACTTAATTTTCTAAGTTGATGTAGGATGATGCTTAACAAGAAAGTAATTTTTGGTTTATTTGGTTTTCTTAGTAGTATTCCTTTGATGCACATTTTCTTCGTCCTTCTTTGCCTGCAACAATAGAGTATCCAACTGTTAATGTACCCAATGAATTTGTAATTTCTAATTTTAATCCAGTACCTGTAGTAATGCATTTGCATGCATGTCTGTGCCAATTGTATATGTTGCAGCAAAAGCAGCCCTAGATTAAGACTGGCTACGAAAGGCTACTTGGAAAAAAGGACCGAGTGGTATATAGATTTCAAAGGATTTTAAAACATAAAAAAATAATTGTAACCTATACATTTGTTATCATGGAGGGTCGTAAGGGTTTATCAGGTCCTGAGTAAAAGCTTAAAGCATAATAAATGGATACAATTACTAGTCATTGAATACATTTACCCAAGATTTTAGTAGATTAAAATCTATTTTTATATTTAGTTAATACTTTTGGTAATCTGCTATAGCAAATGTATGCATTGTCTGGTAAGTGTATACCTGTACTACACTTTAAGCTTTTACTGCAACATATACACTCACTACAAAGCGGCTCGCCAAGTGAAGTAGGTGAAGTGCCTCTTCACCTAAAATTTTAATTGCGAATATTTATTTAAATTACATAACAAATTATTTATCGGCATTACACCTATTAGGAGTCGTTTATTTATGGCATACATACTCGTAGATACAATAAGAACAATATTGGCCAGCCAATACATCGCCAATGTAAAACCAATAATGCGTCTACAATATACAGGGAATTTTTCTTTTTAGTATACATAGCCTATGTATACTTTTAAAAGAAACGCGTCAATTTCGCCTATTGTGTATGCAACCAACTATACCGACAACTCAAGCATGCTGTGACCACAGCAATCAAATTAATTCAATGCTAAAAAATAAAATTAATCTTTATTTAGTGTCAAACAATTGTTAGAAAATTTAAATCAGAGGGATGCGTAATAAATTCCCGTAAAATAAGAACTAAAACTAATCACGTTTTAACAGAAGAAATGAAATTAAATATTTTATGCTACGTTGAAGAAAACCTGATAGTATCACTACGAGAAATAGGTTAACATTTTAATGTTTCTAAAACCTCGGTATTTATAACCCTAATTTAAATATAAATCGTACAAATTTTCGAATCACCAACAACTATTCGACCAAGACAAAGAAAAACGAACAATCTTTTGTGAAACATTCTTTAATTTGCTGCATGATGAAGAATACATTTTAAATAAGATAACTTTTAGTGATGAAGCAACTTTCACAATAAATGGAAAAGTCAATTCACAAAATTTTCGGTGTGTATTATAATTCCTCATCTATCCACTATCCATTATCCTGATAAACTTATTTCTTAGATATTGGTCCCGTACTAACTGCCATTTACAAAACTTAACTCACAGTCAATACACTGGGAAAGTTAACGTATGGCTAGGAATAGTTGAAAATAAGCTTATCGGTCCATATTTTATTGATGGTAATCTCAATACTGCCAAATTTTTAGAGCTATTAAGAAACAACATCATTCCGGCAATAGAAAACTTGAACATCGATGACCCGTGGTTTCAGATGGATGGTGCCCCTCCGCATTCCACGAATGCTATAAGAAATTTTCTTAACGACAGGTTTCCAGGACGTTGGATAGGAAGATTCGGTCCTATAGCGTGGCCCCCGCGCTCTGCAGATTTGTCACCCAATGACTTCTTTGCTTGGGGATATCTGAAATCAAAAATTTATACCAATATTCCAATACAAAGTATTGATGAATTAAAAGATCGCATACGTACCGAATGCAATAGCTTGAATCCCAACTTTCTTGCAAATGCTGTGCGTGGTTTTCAACACCGGTTAGGTTATTATTTAGAAGTACAAGGTGGTCATTTCGAATACTTGTTGTAACTGTTGTTTTTATTTTCATTTCCGTTTTCTGTTATTGATATTTAATGTTTTACAATAATAGTCGTCGTTGTTGTTCAACTCATTTTGATTTACTTATTTAATATAAACACTGCATCAACATAACCTTCGTACTCAAATAATTGACAACTATAGTGACGTTTGTTTCTGATTTTTAGTTGTCTGTATAGTTGGTTGCATACACAATAGGCGAATTTGACGCGTTTCTTTTAAAAGTATACATAGGCAATGTATACTAAAAAGAAAAATTCCCTGTATGTGCTAGTGGTAGGTGTTCCCACAAGCTACCTACTGAAGAAACTGGGCTTTCTAATACATTTTGATTAATTGAACTGTACAGTCGGCAGTTTATAGTTTGGGACTTTTAGTACATCATGTATTGGTATAGAACTGAATTGAGTGTGTTCTATACACAAACGTTGTTGCTGTAGGATTCTGTGTTGGCGAAGCCTTTTGGCTAAGTATCTTGCTAAAGTATGCGTAGAAAAATATATCACGCTAAAAATAAGCTTGAGATAAACTCCAGCTATTTAGATGTATTTTGAGGAAGCTATATATATTATTATGTGTGCAGTAGTAGCTCTATTAGTAGAGCGCTCGC
Source organism: Limonius californicus (assembly GCA_014611495.1). Classification (NCBI taxonomy): domain Eukaryota; kingdom Metazoa; phylum Arthropoda; class Insecta; order Coleoptera; family Elateridae; genus Limonius; species Limonius californicus. The sequence goes on along the minus strand of JABXWE010002570.1, from coordinate 19,966 downwards.
TTCCTGAATAAAACGTCGATTCTGGCTTGGGTTAGAAACCTAAGCGCTACATGCAGGTTTATGAAACTCTCATTTGCAACCCACCATACACAATTTCCCAATCCGGCTTGCAATCGTGGCATCTTAATGCTAAAAACCTTCTCTTGAATTTCTGTCGTTCGAATTCGACGTTAAACTGTAAGCCTCCCATGTGTCTAGCTTACGCTAAGGAGATGCCGATGCCCAGCAGTGGGGCGAAAAGGCTGTCAATGTTAATATATATATATATTATGCAATTATTCTTAGTGTCAGTAGTTCCAGAGTATTTCATCGCAGTTGCAGCCTTTAAGGCTGCTAGTTAGCAATAGATAGTTGATCACAAGAACAACATCATAAAAACGCAATTTCTGCTAACCGATAAAAGCTAGAAGCATTCTCACTTCATAAATTGATTATACAATGCCTACTTGTCCAGGTTAAAGAATTAAAATTTTTAAATTCATGGTAATAACATATGTGAGGGTATTTTATAGAAGGGAGTTTTAACATATAAATGAAAAAATAACTGGGTTTTAGAATATCTGCTCTTTAGCATGGTGGTAAAATTTGATTAAACACATCTTCAAAGTGTTTAGCGTCCTTGTAATTTTGTTATTACTACTGATACTAGCATTGTTATGTTCATCTGGTTTTGCCACTTCATTTGAATTGAACTCGTATTTAAGTTGCCGCTTCATAGGAATCAAACTTCTATTTTAATTGTCATTTTTATGTGATTGCGGTTTGCCATATTTTTTTTAAGATTGAATTACAGAAGGCCATTTTCGTAAAGCCTTTGACAGTTCCCTAAGCTGGATATGCCGATCGGAAACAATTCTCGGAAATGTTTATTCTCGGAAGTCGCGCGCGTTATTTCCTTCCAGAACTATTGCATCATATTTCTCCATGTTGTGTAATATTTTTGACCGACGCATATTCGCACTGCGTTTGGTCAGGCAGTCGACATTCGCCCGATTCCGGTCGCCCATGTCCATCTACGGGGGCCGTAAAGAAACAAGGTATGCGCTAGACTCTTGGAACAGAACGACGTTTTTTTTTTTGATAACGGGTTCCTTCGCGGCTTCTCCGCTAAATTGAGTTTTACCGTATCGTATTTTGCTTTAGGCAAAAAGAATCTCGACCAAGTCGGATTTAAATAAATATTAGCAGTGTTAAGCTTTGGTGCATGGATAATTAAGTGTAACTGTCCTTTCGATCTTCATCGGATATAAGCGATGTAAAAACTCGTGGAGGTTGTGCCTCTTGGAGCTGCTGTTTTAATCGTCTGAACCGTCGGAAGTAAGCTAATCCCCAGGGACGTCGCAGCAATTATTTCGTTCCAACGTCTGCCGAGGAACGTCGCCTACCTTTTTCCTGGACCTGAAAATACCCAGACAGTACCTGCAACTGGGGAAGCCTCGAAATTGTGCCTGCCTCTCTCTCTACTCCATTCACCGAAAGTTAAGGTAAAGGAACTAGTTTTTTTTTGTGTTGTGGAGAAGCCTTTTACGCGTTAACTTGCAAAATTTTAGGTGTTTGAGCCTTTCTTTGTTAATGCGACAAGAAGCGGCCTTCAGTCGTCATTTGTCATTTCTTTTTCTGTACTACTAATTGTAAAATTATATTTATTGTGTTATTCTTGTAAACTACGACGCCACTGGCCAAGTAGTTGTTGGGAGAAGTTAAATACCGTAAGCCACGGGCGGCGAGTTCCTCCTCTTGAACTTTCAAGTTAACAGTTTGTAATACTGAAGTATAAAATTACCATTTGCCGTCATTTTTGTATTGTGTCATTTCCAATAGTTTAATTATGTGTTTTAAAATTTACTGCCTCTTTTATTGTTGAGTATTTTGTATTTGTGTGTGCATGAATTTTGGGAGCTTTCTAAACAGGAGGGAAGCACAATAAAGGTGAGTCCGATTCCCGTAAGCTGCTGGCTTCTCGAAGCGGAGTCCATACAATAAAAGAAAAACATTCTTGGATTGTCCTTTTACTGTCATTGCATCCGTATTTGGTGTGGACTGTGGAGGATGTTATTCACAGTATTGGTGGTGGATCTCGTTTGTCGCAATTTGCATATGGTTCTAAATTTGGAAGCAGATACTTGTCATCACCTTCCTGCCACCACTTGGTGACGTTCGGCCGATTTTATTGAACGCACCCTGTATGCGCGCCGTTCATTTAATTTTCTGCTAACGCAGCTTTAACCAGTCTTCAAACTGTTAAATACGGGGAAAAGACAGAAGTCAGGCTCTAGCTCTCGAGTGTAACGTAGATTTAATGTAATCCCCGGGCGTCCGTATCAGTGTACCAAAATGTAACTACTTTCGCTTTCTGCAGTACTGTTCACGGTACGTCCAAAAAAAGGGGATTATTCGGTTTCCGGAAAATATTGATTAAAGTACCGATGTAGGGAATTTCGTCGTATGACGCAATACTGAAAAATCTGCCAAAAGCAAGTGGTTTCGAGAGAAGCTAACTGTAACAACTCCACCACTACATCCAAGGACTGACTCAAGCTTTGCACCCCTTTGAAGGGCCAATTTTTTATTGAAGAAGGTAAATTTTCGAAACCTTTGTTAGCCACGCTTCACCTGTTCCATGTAATTTACCGAGGGGGAGGCCGCCGGAAACGCACGCCGTTAATTGTGAAACCTTCTGCAATTAGTTTATATTTTGTACGTTTTATTCAAAGAACTTTAGCGATATAAGTAAACATTGCGTGTACAAGGCCTTTCTGCAGTACCTTTTCTTTTAGGTATTATTACGTTAGATGTAATGGCTTTGGGGTTTACCTGCGCGTGACCTTGTTTAATATTAAGATTATTCGTTTCAAAATGTGTTTTTTTAATGTTTATGTTTGTTCGTTATCAAATTATAATCATTTGACCATTTCGCGTATATTTTGTCCGCTTCTTTAATTTAGTTAAATGCTTTATTAAACTCAACTCTTATTTTATTTTGATCTTTATTTAAAGTAATGTGCAGATTCTTCTATGGACAGCTGAGAATGATTGTTGCGCCCTTTTGTTTAGCAGGAATAATTGCGCGAAAAGGTAAGTTCCATTACGCATAACCTTCGGATTGGCCGTTCAAAGTAACTTGGAGCTTGAGCAGTGCCGAATCTAGTGATATTCCCGTTTACCACTCCTCCTCTGGGCTACGCTAGGGCATTCCGACGCTTATGTGTCATAAATCCGTTTAAACCCGTGACAACTAATTGGATCGATATTGTTCAACAGTTTCATCTAAAACTGTTTGAATGCTGGTACCAAGTTCATTTATAAAACTGAAACTGAATTGCTCTCCAGCGTTTCATGCGATATCGAACATTAAGGCGTTAATCAGTTGTTGTTCTTATTTAGACTTTGTCTAACTGATCAAAATAGGAAACATATTACTCATATATTTTATTTCTACATTTCAAATGAACATCAACGCAGGCAAGACGATTATATTGAAGGCCTACTGATTACCAGTTGGTACACTTCACTATAGTTACCAGGGTAGGGACATCAGCCTGACAAATACGGTAACCATAAATTTATTCTTACAAATCTGCAGCATAAATGTTCCTTTTGGCAGTACTAATATTCCAAACCTTCTGATTAGAAGCATTCACCTTGTATATGATTTCCCAAGAGACATAAGTTGCTTTATAGAGCAATCAGACTTTATTTCGCTCTATTCATTAAACAATAATTGCTGTGCAAAATGTGATATAAAATTTAGTTATTGTGTAAAGCAAAACCCAGGTATTACTCGTTGAATGTTGGTCCCCTAATAAGATCTTAAGAAATTAAGCAAACAAACGAAACTTTGCGAATAAAACTGTGCAAGATTAGTTTTAATCGGCCAGCATTGTATCATACATACTTCTTGTATAGTGTGAGTACAAAAGCTACACAAATTGATAATTAAAATATAACAATAGTGCTATTAATGGAACTATAGCTGCATTTGCATAAGCTGTAAATTTGAACAACTATCTGTGTCCGACATAGAAAATCAATATCAACCAGAATTTTAAAATTTTGATGGAACCTCGTTTTAAAATAGAAGTTAACGAAGCTTATTACAGACTCTCTGCTCAACGAAGTATAATTTAGATATTATTAGTACTTTTTCTCCCAAAGTTTTTTATCCTAAGGCCTTTTCCCGAACAAACCGTCGTAGCTATAAAAACACTTGCTGCTTTGACATTTTAGGAAAAGGTATAACGCATTTTCTGAACGAAACAATTTTGGAATGCATTTTACGCATTTTTGCTATCAGAAAGCCAACGTGAACTAAGCTTTTTAAACTATTATATATTCGTAACTATTTTCTGTCCTATTGTAACAACTAAAATGTAATATAGTATATGCAGAATATTTCAAAATAAGCAGATTTTGCTTATTTGCCTGACTAACTCATACATTAAATTTCACACTCACCTACTAATATTGCAGAAATGTAACTAAAAATAAATTTAAAGTTTCGCTGGAATAGGGAATAGTTCATACGTCATCGCAACGTATGACATGATACTATTTATTAAATCCCAAACCAGTTACTTTTATTTAGCTAGTTTACGGAGGTAAAATTTAATTTTGACCGCAGCTTCATAACGAGGTTAGCAGTTTTCAGGAAATTTAAGGTATCTCATAGTATGCTATGTAAAATTTTTCATCTTTAATAATGCCTCTGCTGCAAAGTTACTTTGATAATGGTTTTAGAAATCCTGAAAGTAATAATTTTTGTACTTTATGTTAATTAGTTATTGTATTTATATATTTGTTGGGGATGTAAGCTTAACAGCGAACAGATCACTTTTTATTGTTTAATACACGAAGTAAAATTTTGCTTTATTTAGAGAACAAGCTGGTAGAATGTATGGTTTGAAACACCGAACAAAAGAAACATGATTTTAGGTTTACATGTGAGCAGCGCTTCTGCATGTCATGGATGCAGTTCCTGGGTAAACAAACAGCGGGTGCGATCAGAACATCAGGGGTCCTCCAATCCCCTGCCCTTGGACTGGGACTCGAATAGGATACGGATGCTCATCTGCCGGCTAGCGGCTGTGGCCTCAGTCATCATACATACATACATACATACAGTAATTATGACAATTATGCATATCTTCTGGTGCACCAATCCTCCAGAAGGATCCAGGCTATGGATCAAGTGAAGGGGACGGGTGTGCGCCCTGAGCCCTACATGCGAATGGGAGAGTACAATTAGTGTCCACACCCCCGCGTAAAAGTCAGCCGATGCAATCCTGACATGAATGTTGCATTCATAATAATAATAATAATTCGGTGTAGGCACCTTTACGATGCAACCTCTGGCGACTGACTACCTCGCGAATGCTTTGTAGGAGAATAATGATTAATCATGCCACACACACAAACACTATCTACTCATATAGCAGCCAATATTCACTAAGCTACTGTTTCCATCTACTTTCGTAGACACACCCATCTTGTATAACAACTATAATAGGACCCTACGCTTATAATATCAAGAAGATAATACTTAAACATTCGGGTAAACACATATGACACTGCATGGGATATAAACCATATATAATACCTACCAAGTAGATAATACGTAACCATTCGGGTAAACACATATAACACCTCATGGGATATAAAGCATAACCTAGTCAGACACGCCACTGCTTATATACGCTGCCGTTGCCATTGCAGGCGGTCTTTATATATAATCATATTACGCTGACCCCTCTCAACACTCCGCCACAAAGCCTTTTCATCAAACTCTTATCATTCTTCCCAGCTGTTATAGCTAGCCGACAGAAGTTACGTATATTTTATCAAATATTTATCTATTCAACGCACATTTAAGAAATAGTCACAGCAGGCAGACACCGTTGCCTAACATATATATTGTGATGAATTTTGACTCGTTAGCTCGGTTAATGTCGTTTTATAAGGATACTCGTTCATTATTATGATGTCTTGGAATTCGTTTTCTTTCTGATCAGTAATAAAGGGCAGACTAAGACGCAGATAACTTCTTGCTTGGTTGGAAACACTGCAAACCCGTATTTTGATATAAACCTATGACGAAAAGAATTATTGTTAAATATTCTTATTTAAAGGCTTATATATGTAAAGACAAATACTACATTATCAACCACGAGGGAAAAGATGACTGGGACGACCAAAGTAACGTTGGAATGAACAATTTATATGAGGCCGGAACAAACCACAACGGTTTAATCCTGGCAGCTGATGACGATGATACCTATATATTATGTAAATACATGTAGAAAAATAACATGCCTCAAATTCAGAAATAAGCTTGGCTCTCATGTTCATTAAGTCCCGAAGGAATTTGCTGCATTATCGGACAATTTGTGGAAATGTGTTTTAGACAATCGTGAAGTACAGAGTGTGTTTTAGAAGTTGATTTCGGATTTGTACAGTGCTTATAAAGTTAGAACTTGTTTGGACCGTTACGCCAATGAAATATAAACATTTTTATATTTATTATTTATCTGTCAAAATATGATTCCAATTTTGTAATTTGATCCAAGTATCCTTTGGTTATATTTGTTTAATTATGGCATCGTTGTTAAGGAGATTTTGTCCGTTATTAAGAAGTTGGTTGATAAAACAATGAAAAATAGAGCAATTTTGTAATTACGTGTGAATGTACGCATTTTTTGCTCCTGAAATTTAAAATCAATTAACTTTATTTATTATAATAAAAATACGTTTGTTCAGTTTCTTAAAAAAAAGAGTGAGGTAGTTTAACTTACAAGGTTAAGTTTTGAGAAAATGAATCCTGTTCGAGTTTTGAAGATTTAATAGCTGCACACCGGAGCTTGGGACGCTGCGTGGGAGGCTGCTTGAAGGTCATCGACGATCCTTAGAAAATATTCACATTTGGATGAACAGATTGCTCAGTAAGGTAAATCAAATATTACTTATCTATGCAGGAAACACGGGAGTACCAGAGAATAGAGGAAACACCAGAGAATAATATTTAAAACTATCCGAGTTTTATTTAGAGTTTTTTTAACAGGCATTTGTAGGTTATCGTACGCAGACCAGCCGACGTGTTGAATCTACTGGAATTAGCTGCGAATTTGGTAGTTCATTTATATGTCCATTTTCTCTTAGAATTCCAAAACGTAATATTGAACCGACTTCTGGGAATTGAATAATCATGCTCGAGAGCTATACCGTGGTATATTTAATTTAATATTTGGCGACAAGTTTTAAATTTGTCACTTTGCGCCCAATTATTCTTAATTTATAAAAGTTATCATTTTATTTAAAAATATGATTGCAAATTGCAAGAAAATTTAACTTAATCTATTTTTTCTCTCCTTAATTAAAATTATCTATAACAATTGTATATATATATACATATATATATATATATATATATGATGCAAGTTGTTGTTAAACCTTTATTAAAATAGGCAAATAGATTTTATGTGGAAATTAAATGACTGTGTGTGAAATTCGCTAATTTGTCGAATTTCCTTATTTCAAAATGTATATATGAATGACATGTAACGCTACACGTGAGAAGCTCCTCGATTCAAACGAAGATTGGCGCTACAATAACCACTGTCCTCTTGAGGTTTGAGGTTGTACTAGGAGAGTCGAAGCAGCTGTGCTTACATTGCGCCATGTAATTTTTATAACTAATTTTTCTATTTCTAGTAGATATTCGGTTATGATGAATTTCGGTAATTCTTAGTGTATGCAAATATGATTGTAAATATTCTGTGGGAACAACATTTTTGAATACCTCATTTTTGAAACCTGTGACTTTCATAAACAAAAGCTGACTGAACAATAATTTCTGAACAAAGCGCTATGGAGCGGAATATTCTATTTTAAGGTTTATTGGTCTCAAACTGTCTAGAGTCTGCTGATTTAGTGTGTGTAGGTTGCTCAAATTTTCAGGGGGAAAGCGTGAAATAATTCATGTACTTGTATCTTAAGCTTTGAATTACAACCAGAGATACACCGAAATCATTTTACTTTATTGTGATTTTTTTATTATATCCTCGTTATGTTTAGGGTTTGAAAGTGATTCCTACAGAATATAGAATAAACAACCCCATTAATATTAGCAAACGTTCAATTTAGCTATATTAATCACATACAACGTAAACACAGCTGATTTGATTTTCCAAGTAACACTTTTGATCACATTATTTGATTTTGAATTTACAATGTTAGGAAGGAAAATATCACACAACGAAAAAATGCGTTACTATAAGGTTTAGTTTAAATTTACTCAGCGTAGAACATTGTTAGAAAATTGAATACACCTTTAAACTCCCACAGAAACTTACACTTAAAATTTTATTCATACGTTATTGTTAAATCGAATACAAGCTTGTGGAGTAGACCCTCCTCCCCAGTTCTTTGCACCCCAAGTACTGATATCGTTTATAAATAATGTAGTCACCCAATTGCCCTTTTCAGGCAAAAACAGTGACAGGCATAGTTTTGGTATTTCCTGTATTTTTAGAACGGATCTGCTTTAATAATTGATAGACGTTTTATGCCATTTTTGGATATATTGACATCTAAACACTCCTTTTGTTGATTATTTACGAGCAAAGAGGATTCGTTCTCAAAATGAAGTAACTGTTGAGTAATAAACCAGCATAATATCACGTAACTTTATGTATAATACTGCGTACATACATAAGTGCAATTTTATTACTGAAAGCAGCATGTTTCGTTTCATACCCAATAACCTTCTTCAAACTAACTATAAGAAGAAGACATTTACAACTTAGATATATGTTCTTAATAATAAAAATACTAAGTGAATTCGGGGGCTGCGTTCCAAGCTTTGTTTGGCAGTGTCTTAAATAAAAGTAGTATCTAAGCTGTGTGAATATTTTAGATGGCAACTAACACAAAATAAATATAATACTATATATTCCTTATAATCTATTCTTAAAATATTAGTATTGAATAAACCTCTGAAATAAATTGATAAATACAGTTTGCGACAGATTTTGTTATAGGGTGGTAATTTCCGATTGACATTTTTCCTTATTAGGCTGTTTGTCCATCAAGACCCCAGGTGGTGTTGAGTTGTATTTGTCAATGTAGTAGCTTTTGAAGCTCTTGTCATACCTATTTGTGGTTTATTATCTGCAAACAGACTTATATTATTAGAACATTTGTGATATCAAAATGGTGCCAACTTCTTGCAGAGCAATAAAATGAACTCAGATTTATGGTAATTTGAAGTATAAAACTATTTAATTAATAAAACTATAAAATTTAGATTTAGTTAAGTTTCACAATTTTGTGGTTTATTTCCCGTCGAATTGGAAAATGCGCTACAGATTAAAGCTAAGAGCACTGCTGTTACAAAAATTTTTCTTGGTATTGTTTATATCCTTAGCAACGACATCATAATAATTAAATGTTTTCATTGTTAAAAAGTTTAGGATCCTGTAGACATCAAAGCGGAGCCACACTCGTGCAGGTGCTCCCTAAAATCATTAATTAATTATTGTTCGTAAATTTGGGATATTTTTAAACCATTCATGTGACCGAAATAGTCATTATTTCCTTTAAAACGTTTTTACAAGATCTTTTATCTTAGATCGTGTTTTATTCCTCGCTATGAATGACGTAACTAAATGTCAGCTGAGTGTGGAATATAAAATCTCGATTATTGAAAGCAAAGTTTTAAACATTTTACTAATTTAACTTCAACGCATCTAATTTTTAAACAATTAAAGTAATTAAAAAGAACGTCTACGTAAAAATTAAAATAAAATTAAGTACAAGTTTAGTAAACTTAATGGTTTTTGGAATTTTCAATTTAGAGTTATGTTTAAGAAACCCAATGGTTTATTGATCAAACAACATTATAGCAAACTTATAGCAACAAATACAGTGCGAATAAGAAAAGATAAACTTTTCTATTTACCGGGCAGCGAGATAACAACGGCGAATTTGGATTTTCCAAAGATCTTCATAGAACTATTTATAGTAACAGGTGAATGTCAAATGCAGTAAGCCTATCTACATCTACCAAGCAGTGCTCACTAAAATATGCAAGTGCATCCGAAAGAAGATTCCTGAAAATTTTTTTATAATTTTGTTGAATTGATTTTATTATTTTGTTTGTTTGTTCGAATTTAAATAGGGAAATACAGATAGTTTGGCTAAATTTGGCTGCTTTCTTATATGTCATTGATTCGTTTTGTAATTCGTGTTTTTACATTCACTAATGTTTTGAAATCTAAAATCACACGGCCCAAAGTTTTATTTTTCAGCATACTAAAACTCTGAGGGTAAGAGTAAATTATTTGTTTGTAACAATGGCCCAGATTTATACAACAAGTTATAAGATTATTTTTTAAATTTAACGTTCTTGATGAAATCATATTACCCAAGCAAGGATATTTTATCAACGTACTAATTTAGACGCAACAGCGTGGACAATAACAACAAATTACAATATTATATATTTATGTTTAGAGCGGTCCATAGCAATGAGGCCAAAATGTAAGTAGGGCTAAAAGAAAATATATTTATTTATTATTTATAATATTGGGTGATCCACGACAATATTTTTGTGCTTCCTGTATTCCTTCTATTGTGTATTTTTTTAATGGATCATCTCGTCATCTCTTTATCTAGAGTGACTTTTTAGTGGAATACTACATTTTCTCTTATATCACACGTTTTCTTGCTATCGTGGGAATAGTACCATCGCTACACATTTTTAGTTTTTAGATTGCTCTTTAGAAGAAAAATACCCATTCGCTCTGTTTTAAAACAAAAACCTGAATGCAGTTTGCATAATAGCTTCTACACAAAGTTTTATCTTTCCACACGTGCAAAGGGCAATTGTAGGAACACGATGAAAGTGTGAAAAATATTTTATACGATTTTTACTTATTTAGGAGTGGATAGTAGGTGTTTGGTATGATAAATACTTATGGTGGTGGTTTTAACATACATTTTCTTAATAGCATGTAAAACATTATTCTAATGTCTTTTCATTAGGACGTATAAATGCTATTCCAAAATAAATTTAATATCAGTTCCCTGAATAACTGTCCCAAATTACTCTTAAAGTAAACAGTTTTGCAATGAATGTCCAGTGTGAATACTAGCGGCTTCTAATATTTCCTAATATTTGTTATTATTGATATCTGTGTACCCCGTGTGCCCCAAATTAGGGGACATTATCCAGCGGTCTAAACTAAGTAAATACATTCCGGATCGACTGGCCGTTAGGACAATTTGCATTTAATATAGGCAGATGTATTGTCGTACACATGATTCATTAAAACTCTTACGAAAATTATAAAAACAAGGGAATAATTAGTAATAAAGCATAACCACTTACATTTAATACTGAGGTTGCCGTATGGATGACGAAAAATTACCTTGGCTAAATTAAGAAAAACTTATTGCTGCTGGCTTTACATCAGTAATCAGATTGTATACATGCACGTTGGTACCTTTGCTATAAATACATCTCATTGTAATGAATTGCTGTGATCGAACTTTAGTATCGAATTCGACTATTAATCATCACGGATAGGAACAGTTGTCAAAAAGTGAAAATGTTGGCTCTTGCGCTAAAGCATCGGATAGAGATATTAGAAGAAACCTCGGAACCGCAAGAGGAAGCTACACACTTTTCTACAATGGCTAACATTAAAATCAGTTCTAGTTTGATCAATTTGGACCCGTCAAATATGGCGAACCAGTCGTTCAAGCCTTTTGATGTCCTACCTGCATACTATTCATCGCAGACTGAAATTGGTTCAATTTTTCAAGCTCTATCCACTCATAAATCTTGCCACCATATTACTGCTGCATTCTGCGAATAATTTTTTAAGGTTTTACTCCCTCTGAGTGAAGAAATAACGTATAACTGCCCGCGTTTCTTCCTCGGTGCAGTTAGATAATGGCCCACTCATTATAAATTACTTTGAGGTTATGGTTTATGATAGAACAGGAAGTGACAGCAACCACTCGTTTCGGAAAACAAAAAAGTACCTTGAGATTCTGACTTTTACTTGTATAATATTCCCCATTTATTATGTTAAGCTATTCTTGACGTTTTACAACGGGCCACAATGTTGACAAGTGCATAATTTTGTTTAATTACCAAGTTCACGAAGTTTCAACATTTTGAAGATAAGAGTAGCTCCAACAAAAACATCTGCCATAACCGTAACGTGCAATGTTCTAGAACAAGCGTCCCTCTCTACACCAGAAGGGGGACCGCGCATGACGGAAATCGAGAAATGGCTTGTATATAAGCACGAGCGCGGCCATTTGAAATAACTTTATTTCCTGGCTCTTGATTTCATCAAAAGTCAGAAAATATTCCTCAGCCTTCTTTAAGAGTATTCTTAAAGATCCTAGTGTTGAAAATCCTTTCCTGAAATTAACCACTCTAGTAGAATCCGTTTAATAATTCCTTATACTTACCCGCAAGTGAATTCATAATTTTCCAGTATTTTTGCCGTTATATTACCGAATTTAATAATTTTTATTTTCCAGTTACCGAGTCCGAAGCTGAGCGAGCTAGTGTCCGTCGATCATAGGTAGCTGTTGGGGTCATTTGTTAAATTATACCGCCGCCGTTCGAAATCGTTGGATATCCAGGATATTTGTGACAGTAAAGTTAGTAGATATAAATATTTAACTTGCTTTGCTTGTTCATTTGAGTGCCCAGTAGTACGTTTTCCCTGAGACAGACATTTTTATTGTTGTTTAACCGGTGTTTAATCGGTGGACATCAGTAGAAAATTCTGTATAAAGATTATTATGGCTTATAAGGTTGGTGTCTGAATCAACGGGGTTAATAAGCCGTAAGAATTGCTGTTGTTATTAGTTGAACACCCTGTACAAGGTGTGTCGGAATTTGTGGAGAAATTTCACGAAACGGCAAATTTGTGTAAGTCCCGCTAGAAGATTTGAATTGATTTGGAGTATTTTGAACAGTTGAAAGCGATCTATAAATTCTGTCGCAGAGTAATTTTTGTGCAAATTTATAGGGAGAGTAACCCAATTCTCTTTAGAGAAACTGGAGAATTTTAGTCCACTAATTAGAGTGCATTGTCCGTGTACCAGACAGTTTTAAGGTAAAAGTCAGAATCCTATACGAGTAATAATTTAAGCAAAGCGAAGTTGAATTATTTTTAACACAACTATACTGTTAAAAACCGCGTAGGTTGAGTTTTGACTTCCAGGAAAACTAATTTACTTAGAAATCTCCTGTTTGAAGATTGATTACAGTAACGTTTGCAATTCAATACACACAGATTGTTTATTCTGGAAGCTACTGGTGTCGTTTGAAACACCGGTGAATTTTTGCACAAAGACTGTCACGGTTGATTTCATTAAAGCCCACATTCTTAAACTGGAAAGTGTATCATTCACTATTACGAATCACGAATATCGTTTACTCGATCGCAAGGAAATTTAATTCCTTGGCAACAACAAATTAAGGCTAATTGGTTGGTTTATGTTGGACTCGTACAGGTGACAGCGGCGGCCATTTTGTCCACCGAAGGAAGCTTGATCTACCAGAACCAGCTGGCAGTCGTTCCATCGACCAGGACGACCGAACCATTGGGACTACAGCGAAAACCAGTGGCGGCGAAATATATTTGATTTATAATAATTAATTAGAGTTTCTCTGTTCGACGGGTTAGGCTAGCCTCCTGCCCGGCATACGTGCAAATAGGGCTCATAGAACCTACTTCAATGTAGGTAATTAACAGGCCAATGGCCTATACACAGAAGAAGTAAGTAAGTAATTAGAGTTTCAGATTTATTTAATTTATACATCTTATGTACTTATCACATTACGTATGTTAATAAATTTATTTTTTCCAAGCACTTATAATTGAATTCTGGACAACTCCAGAGACTACCCAGGTTATAAATTTTTGGAGCGTTCGCGCCACGTATGAGCAGCGGGGCGCAACGTTACAATTTTATCATTAAGGACCACCTTCATCGTATTTTGTGCTCATTAACTTAAGAATATTAGTTGTGGTATTGCTACTACCTCAAGCTACATTTTAATAGATAAGTACAGAAGAAGGAATGGGAGTTAAAAGCTGTATTGGATCAAAAGTTGTTGTATTTCAGCATGACAAAAATCGATACTTCAAAATAGAAATAATGTTATGATTATAATAAACTTAAAAATGTAAAATAACACATCCAACTGAAGATCTAAATATTTGATATTGTATAGTTTACATGATACTATAATTTATTCAAAATATGAGGAAGATGTCGTCTCCGTAATTGTATTGTGTATTGGTGAATTCAGATTATCAGAGAGAATTAATACGATCCAGTTTAAAAAAATTCGTGGTCGATGCTAATTCGTCAGAACATTCTTGTAAGACAACTCTGGTAAATCAACATGTGTGGTGCCCTTAAAATAAACTATTAGTACAGATTTTACCTTTATCAGTATAAAAGTTTGTTTCCTCTTCCAGAAGGTGTTACTCCTCCTGAACAATTTGCCAGGTTATGTATTAGTTTAGCAAATGCACTGTACCCTAAAAGAAAGTCCTACATTTCAAATACAGCTCGTTTGATGGCAGTGACTTTGGAGTGGTTTTTTTTTACGAAGAAAAAAGAAAATTATAGGTGCCACAGTAGTAATAATTAAATTATTTGATTCGGGTATTCGGGCTGTTAATCCGCAGCAGTTTGAAAAGTCTAACTAATGTGTTTAAGTTACATTATGAAAAGAGACATTAAAGCTGAAAAAGTCCTGAATACCGTACGAGGACTGAAAGTCGTACAATTATTTACAAAGAAGGGTCGTTTTTCAAAGTTGTAACCAAAAGTTTAACGAATGTTCAGATCTGCCATTCCCCTACCGCATCCTCAGGGACCTTCATGTATCAGTATTCCAATCGGCGTCTGTTCGAATATTTTCCTCTCGCACGTCGCTCTGTTTTACAATCAGACACCCCACGCACCTCGAATGCTTGCAAAGTTCAACAGTGATTTATTTAAGTTATTCGGAGATACCATCGTTCTTGATTTTTCAAGCATCCATCAAGGTGTCTTGCTCAGCGATCTTCGTTAGCGTTCGACTTCCTTGAATATTGATTTTTAATCATTTATCAGTACTTTCACAACGAAAACTTGTAGATGAAAAGTTGGTGGACGTGTTGCGAAAGAATGAGGCAGTGGAAAGCGGCAGCCATGAATATTAATATTTATTTGAGACTAGAGGGCTCTGGTACCCAATTTGCCACGACATTTGTCTTCCGCAGCAACAAGGTCAACATTTTTGCTTCTAGAGGGATCTAGATTACTGGTTACTTGGAAATTGTATAAAGGTGCAATTTAGGGTAGAGGAAAAACTCTTAAAGTTGAAAGATGCATAGAAATATCCGACACAATTTTACATTCTTGTCAGAGGCGTTTGTTCGCAGGAAGCTTTATGGAAACCGCACAAGTTTCCACTGAAGAATTTGTCACGATAATACGTCGATATTTGAAAGTTGAATATACCGCGGGACACGTCAAAGATTTCAGAAAAGTTCTGAAATTTGTAACATAATTTACGTTTATCAGAAGTTGGAAAGATAATTTCAGTTTCTGTGCCACAAATAAAATAAACATGCGAAAAGTCAGCTAGAGTAGAAAAAGTGACACCGAAATTTATTTCCTTCCTGTTTATCCGTAAAAAATTAAATTAGCTCCTACAAGCGGATGTAACTTTCCAAACTAACCTACTGTCGTTGGTGGTAGTATAAATTACAGTAAAAATAGCATAATGGCAAAGTTTTAAGAACTATTAATACAAGCAAGAAATCCTAAAACTGTCTTTATCTGAAATTTATATTGCAATATTTAATATTTCTTGATGATATATTCACTGATTTTTGTGCTCGAGTAGTGCCTTAACTTATATAAAATTGAAGATGACTCATGTTTCTGAAAGGAAGAAAGAACGTACAGCCAGAATACGCTAAGGAAGTAAATATTGAAGCAAGACTAAGCTATTAGCAATTAGTACGCTAACAAATTTTCATATAAAATCGAAGCAAATAGCATTGATGTAAAAGACGATGTAAGGGGATGATTGAGAAGTGTTTCGTCTAACATTAACAGAATAGCGTATACAAGGAACGTATAATCTATGATTTACCGAAGAATGCATACATAAGATATAAATAATAATAATGGTGATGCTGTACACCCCATGGAGGGGTTTGGCCCGCAAGGTGGAAGGTCAGAGCTCCAGTATCCTTGCTCTCACACCCGGTTGTCGTTTGCCAAATTAATGACACCTGGTGATGTGGTAGCATCACACATTAGACAACCACATTATTACCTCTTGTTCATTCGAACGGAAGTACCCAATTATTTAAAGCGACCGAGCAGGTCGCCCGCCAGGCACCGAGTCGAGAGTTTGAACGCCCGATTTACCGCACCGGAACCCAGTCCTCTAATTACTAGACTAGACTGGCGCAATGTAACACATATAAATATTATATATCAACGTTAGACGTGTGTACAAAGTACGTACATATTCGAAACAAAATAAATACACAGATTAGACATAACAAAAAAGTAATTGAACTGAATTCTCGTTGAATATATAAGACGATCTTTATGGGATCAAAGGACCGTTTGGGGTTATAATAAAGTAAAACCCAAATTAAGATATATAAATACATGGGTATCATACGTTGAAGAGTTGTGTGCAGAAAACAATACGATGACAGAGCACCAAGGAAATGATAGTGAGGTTATTTTCATAATAATTACCAAGAAGCAAGTACCTGAAGCTCTTAGAACACTAAAAAATCGGTAACTTCCGAATTAGATCATACTTCATACCACTACTTAAATAATAAATGGGAGACAACCTAAGAAATAAGAAAGGTATTCCAGATTATGTTAAATAACAGCAAAATAGTGTCTGATTGAAGAGCTAAGCATGTGTAGGGGAGAGTGGGGTAAGAGTGCCATGGTGGATAAGAGTGTCATGCATTTAAATTTTAGCGCATTTTATTTTTAATCGCTGTTTCCGAGTGTAACCTTGATCCACAATGTATTCGCAGTCTGTTCACAGAACGTAGCGTACGTTGCAACAACCTAATTGAAATTATTAGGTTTTGTTGACTTCAAGCTCGAATCTTATAGTTTTATGCAATTTTGAAGACGCCGACAAGTAAGTAGAACTTAATTTTTAATATTCTTATTATATTGTACGCTAAAAAGCATACTTCGTTGTTAGTATTCTTGATTCTTAAAGGTTAGTTTAAGAATACATTGCAGAGATATTGCCGCCCATAACAAACAATGTGTTTTCGGGTAAAAGTAACATGTTTATCATGGGGTAAGAGTACGAGTAACACTCTTACCCCGCATTTATTTTTAGTTGCTATACTAATTTATTCGTATTCTCGTTTGTCATTTAGGTAGAAAAATGCCGCGAAATTATGTGAGGAAAAGTAATAGGGCTTCCTATTCTGAGGAAATTTTGCAAACAGCTCTTACCGGAATACGCAATGGTAAAAGTAAGGCATCTGTAGCCATGCAATACAACATTCCAAGATCTACATTAATGAACAACACTCCACTAAACTTCGGACGTTTTAAACCAACTTTTTCCGCTGGCCAGGAAAAAGAGTTATATGAGCATATAATAAAAATGGATAGATTATTTCATGGTCTGAATATTCGGTCTCTCCGAAAATTAGCTTATGATTTTGCAGAGCTAAACCACATTGACCGTCGATTTAGTCGAGAGCAAAAGCTTGCAGCCAAAGACTAGATAAATGGATTTTTTCGTCGTAACCCACAACTTTCGTTCCGAAAACCGGAAGCAACGAGCCTTAACAGAGTCCTAGGTTTCAATAAAATAAAAGTAGATGAATTTTATTCAAATTTGCAGGCTTTGTTAGAGAAATACAAGTTTAAAAGCTCTAGTATCTTTAATATGGAAGAAAATGGAATCACTAATGTTCACGTACCAGAGAGGGTTATTAGTGAGAAAGCCAAGAAGCAAGTAGGAAGACTCACTTCTGCAGAGCGTGGTGCAACGACGACAATAGTTTGTGCAATGAGCGCGGCAGGAGAATATGTCCCTCCTATGATTATATTCGCCAGAAAACGAAAAAATGATCAGCTCATGAGAGGGGCCCCAATAAATTCAATTGCACACCTTACCCAATCTGGATGAATGGATCAAGATGGATTTCTTGTCTATTTACAACATTTCGCTACCTACACGCATTGCAGTTCTGAAAATCCAGTTTTGCTAATTTTAGATCGCCACAAAAGTTTACCTGCTATATTAAAGGCAAGAGAGTTAGGGATACATTTACTTACCATTCCACCTCACACAAGCCATAGGTTGCAGCCTTTGGACCGCACCTTGCACCTTTTTTGGACTACTAAAGGCTTACTATAATCAGGAGTGCTCAACTTTTTTAACTAACAATCCTGGAAAACGGATCACATTGTATGATATTGCAGAGCTTTTCAAAAAAAGTTACCTAAAAGCTGCAACTATGAACAATACTATCAAAGGCTTCCAAGTATCTAGCATAAGGCCATTCGATAATAGCATATTCACCGAAGCAGATTACATTGACGTTTATAATAAAGAAGATCACAGGAAACCAGCAACCAAACCAGACAACGATATATCAGAAAGAGAGATGTTACGAGACGTCTCGCCACCTCCAGGAGATCTATATTTATCAGAACGCATCCTACATACGCCACCACGTGGAAATCAACAACCACAGAAAGTAATTTCCAGCAGTTGCCCAAGAAGACCTACAAGAATTTGCAGAGTGGAAGAAATTTCTCTAGCAACGCAACGCGACCTGAACGAGAAAAGGTTCGAAAAGTTCAAAAATCCCAAATTTTGACAAGCACTCTTTACAAACATGCTCTTGAGGAGCATCAGAATGTCAATGAAAAGAAAAGAAAAGCAGCAAGTAAGAAAATAGGCAGTGACAACGGAAAGTCCAGCTCCAAGTCAAAGGGTACTAAACAGTTTGCTTCCACATCGGCTACAAACAAACAGCCAAGCAAAGCCAAGACCAAGAAGAAAAGGGCTGTATCATCGTCAAGCTCGGAATCATCAGAAAATATACGCGTTAGAGATTCTTCCGATGACTATGATGTTCCTATGTATTTTTGCATTATATGCAAAGAAGAACTAGCAGATCCGCCAGACGAATAAATGATAATGTGTTTTATGTGCAAAGAATGGGCACATGAAGACTGTACTACTGACTTGGATCACAAGCAAAAAAAACTATTTTTGTGATTTTTGTCGGAATTAAACATTATGTTACTCTTACCCCGTAGTGCGTGGGTAAGAGTGTTATTGCTTTTGAGAAAAAAAAAATTATTTTTGTTATCTTTAACAATCGTCAAAAAGATTTTCTATGTTATGTTAATGTTCATATATAATGTATCTATCATACCATGTGTTTCAATGGTCAGCTAAATATCGCTTTTAATTTTCGCGATCAGTTGAAGCTTAACCTGTCGCACTTACCCCACTCTCCCCTATGTTTAGAAAGATAGAAAGATTTCTCATAACTATGCTTATGCTGCCCAGTAGCATTAGAAGCTTTTACTAACAGAATAAAATCTATCATCACCACTATCATAAAACTAACTAAAGAAGAATAAGGATTCTCAAATAATATAAGCAGAGCCGACATTTGTATATATATATATATATATATATATATATATACGTGAAAAACCACCATGTGACACCAATAACTAACACGACGTTCTTGCACCCAAAACTGTTTGCACGCAATGCGAGCAAATGGCACCTATATATGTTTCTTGTATATATAGTCGTTTTGACGCCTTATATATGGATTTGTTTTCATAATATATGCTAGTTTAGACTAGCCAGCAGTGATAAGCCAGAAGTTTGCACCACGGT
>JABXWE010002569.1:0-25545 GCA_014611495.1 Limonius californicus | reverse complement strand
CCTAAGTATAGTGGTCCCTACATAATAACAAAAGTTCTGGGAAATGACAGGTATATTGTTGAAGATATGCCAGGTGCTGTACGATCTCAGAAACCCTATAAAGGGGTATGTTCTGTTGATAAATTGAAACCATTTAACGTATCGACCGGAAGTGATGTCGGTACTGACGATGAGGAAAACTCGCACTGTCCGAGTACGATTTCTGCAACTCAACCTAACAACAAGAATGTAGTTGACTCTACAGTCAACACCGATAAAGTTTAACGTCTGCCGATGCGGTGGAACGTTTGAACCTCCTTTTTAATTATAAATTTGATTGTTTATATCTTGTATTACTGTTACAGATGAAAGATCCTCCACGGGGTCGTGGAGTTTGGCAGCCTGGCCGACTGTAAGCGCTCGTTAACAAAGCCGTGCTTGTGGGTGACCTAATTGTCGATTTCGGGAACGAATGGTGAGGTCATCCTGCAGAGAGGCCGGACTCCGCCACACTTTTGCAGCGACGTTCGAAAACACAAGAAGTCTTGATATTATACTCTTTATTGTTCATTGATTTAACCAATAAATGTTTTTATTTGTGAGGCTTTTATAAAAGATTTAGTCAAAATTTCAAATTTTTGTAATACCTTCAATAAAATCAGATCTGTTTGTAGTGTATGAATAGGAAAATCAATTGCTCAGTTTAATGTGATATTCCTCAGACTGTATTAATCATAACTCACCACGCTAGATTGCGTCGTCAGTGCAACTACACTAAACACTCTTCTTTAATTCGCATTAACGATCTCTATTATGATAGATGTTGATAGATTTATGGTAGAATCACAAACCAACTACTGAATTAAAAAAAAATAGCAGATTTTTGAGAATCATTTAAAAATGTCGGTCTATGTCATTTTTTAATTCTGTAGATTATTAAGGACGACCTACTACTTAGATTTTAGTGTCATAGTTGCACATCATAGTGATAGTTTTACAGATTTTTTGAGCTCAAATGGTAACGTCAACGTGCATTGGAATAATTTTGGTCTTGGTCCAAATTTCATTTTAGATGTGTAAATAAATAAACCAACTGGCGTACCTCTGTAGCTTATAAACCTGCATTATTGAAAAGCTCTCCGAACGAATAGATAACAACAGTAGTTCTGAAATTACTAATACAACGACCTGTGTCATCTGCGTATGAATAGCTGTAAAATATCAAATCGTTCTGTCAAATAGCTGTTTGTATACTTTTTCCATAGCATTATTTACCCATGAGTGAGTGTATTTCCAAATGAAAAATTGGAACCGTCAATCGTCAACAGTCTTGTCGTCCCACCGCTAGACATCAACCTCTTCTCTGATATATCCTTCTCCTCAGCGTTAAGGTGGAAACACAGAGGACATACAGTTAACGTCGAACGTCAGAACTTTCAGAGAAGGAAAAAATAGAGTAACGTGCTGTATTTAATGTTTTCCTAAAAACAGTTTGTCGATAACGGAGATTCATATCGACATGGAAAATACTTTACGTGGTTCTGCTTCTTCAGAATTGTCTAATTGTAAGTGAATTATCATATTTACACGTGGTTGTGAATATCTGGCAAACTTTGGACATCCAAAATTTACAAAAACAACAGGGATTATTAAAAAATCTGTCACGCGGTATTGAAGAACCGCCGGTTAAACGTCACTGAGATAAACGTGTATTTTAAATTTTAATTGAAGAATTAGCTATAAAAATATGTTCGCAATATGGCTGCCGGGGTTTGCTAACAATTAATCAAAACCGCCGTTTGAAGCGGTTCAAGAATAATACCGAATTTGTGTGTAGGTTTCTCACCACAGCTGTAGGTTGGATCCAGCATTGTACAACCTAGACAGAACAACAATTAAAAGAATGGAAAGATTGCGATTCTCTACCACCAACAAAGACAGTCCGCCGGAGAGGCGCCTGCATCGACTTTAAATGAAGGTAAAGGTAATATACCTTTTTTTTTTCTCACACATTCATACTACCGTCCCCCCCCCTCCCCCGGAACCGCTTTCGCATTACTTCAGGGGGGTGCGGGCGTCGCTTACATACTAAACATTCATGCAACATGCACCCTAAACTTAACTAAGCAAATGCGGTCGCCCCAGTCGGGATTCGATCGCCCCAACGGAGCAACTGCATTTACTGTGACCTCGAGTGGCCAATGCGTTCTCGCACTCGACCACCGCGGTCCCAAAGGTATATACCTATTCCTGGTAGATTACGTATCAAAAGGTTCAACAGCAATGAGAAGTACTATGCTAACATGTTAAGCCAATTAGACAAACAAATTTGGTAAAATAGACCAGGAATAATCAAGGAAAAAACAGTCATCTTCCATTAAAACAACGCACATGCCCATGCAAGTGTCGTTTCCACTGCAAAATTTAACGAATACAAATACGATTTGTTTCCAATTCTACCATAATCCCTTGATTTAGATTTGTTTATCTTCCATCTATTCCCATGGCTGAAAAATATTTTGTAGGTTTTGAGGAATCGAAGTTTCGTAGTGGTTTAGTTTTGGACCATTGTTGGTTCAAGTTTTAAAGGAAGATATATTTAAAAACAGAAATAAATTCTTCTTTTCCGAATGCTGTCTCATTAGATGTTTTCTTGTAAGCGTTACACGTTTAAAATGCAGCAGACATATTGAACCTACAGCTTAATGTATTCTTCTCTCGAATCCAGAGAAGATCTACTACAGTGCGTTTCAGAGTCGCCGTGCAGCATGAAGAAGATAGGGCAATGCTTTTCTTATGGGACAAAAAATGACATTGTTGCCAGTATTCGTAACCTCTTAACAATAGCACGTCGGGTTTATTTTGTTCAAATGAGGTAGGTGTTCAGACGTTCTCAAACAAAAATAATATTAACCAACCAAGATAATATTGTTAAGTTCTTAATTAAGTAAAAAGGTATATAGGTGCGAAAAATACAACTTTTAAGGCAAATGACGTTGAAAATTCAATCAAGGAAGCATATTCTCAAGTGACACCAGAAAATTAGAGCAACTACGCAGGCCATGTGGAAAAAATAGAAAAGTCAATGTGGGAAGTTGACAACATAATGGACGAAATAGAGCCCATAATTATCAATATTAACGCTGGTGATAGTGATAGTGATCTAAATATTTTTAGCGACAGTGATAATTAACAATAAAACATGTCATATATTTCACAAAATCTTCATAATTTTATGTAATTTATTTTCTCAGTTATATAATAGTGCTTGCATATTATATGATGCTGGTAATTGTTTTGTTTCTTTTTTAGTTTTATAAATATGTAAATAATAAACAATTAATTGCACTTAGCAAAAATTGTATTCTCAGGTTTAATAAAATATAAATGTTTTAGAACCACTGAACCTGGCATTTAACAACACGCGTCTTTTAGGGGTTACAATAGCATTACCATACTTCAAACCTTTGTGTGAAAGGGATTAAATTTTATGTCTTAAACGGTGCCTCACAAATAAGTCTGACAACCTTGTATTTGTATTTTCTCCATGCTGCACGGCGACTCTGAAAGGCACTATAGGCAGATATATCTTTGGTTTGTCATTGCTTTGCGGCGGAAAACGTCCGTTATAAATCTCACGTTTCGGAGTTGCTAATTGAATATCCGACCGCTAGCGTAGAAGTCTAACGAACATTTCAAATAACGTTCGTATTACTTCAACTACTAACTTTACGGACGTGTACTCTTAGCTAACAAGACAGTAAATTTGCAGTTTAACCATTTCGTGATTACGTGGAATGTTGCGAAAAATTAAAAACCGTATTAATGTATACCCATACTCATTAGCATTAAGGAAAGCACTCCGAGGAACTCGTTTTAGTGGATTCACAAATAGAACACTGTCAATTAGTTGGTATGTGTAATATCTCTTAATGCGTTATAGTGAATTGATTTTTCGATTTCAACTCGCGCTCAACCTGCAAAGGATTTAATTTGCAATAAGAAACACTAGTACGTAACTGGTTACGGTTGTAATCGCTTCGAATTTCTAGGGACAGTCGGAAGACAATGCTACAGATACTACGGCGACATGAAAATGTATAAAATGTATAAAATAAAAAAAATAAAATGAATACATTAATTAGAATTTCTTGGAAAAGCTAAGTGACAGAGCTAATCGGAGATTAAGGGAATGGAAGAAAAATGTTGGCTATTAGCAAAATCTGCTGCCACTCGGCACTATCTTAGGTCATTCCGGTCATTAACTGTAAATTTTCAATGCATTTATGAATAAAACTATAAATATAATATAAACATTACGGGAAAATAATTCTGGTAATTAGAATAGATTATAGCGTCATTTTTCGACTATTGCCATCACCATAATAACATTAAAGACATTAGACTAGTATGACACGATACAGAATTGTGCACAAGTGATTTTGCAAAATTCATTCACAATTTTTTTTACAAAACGTGTATGATACGAAGAAGAATTTTGTGAGATATTTTGTCCGTGAGCGTGCGCAAATAGGTCAAAATTACGCTGACATCTTTGAGAAAACTGTCAAAATGATCATGCGATTGTG
The DNA here is from genome assembly GCA_014611495.1 of Limonius californicus. Taxonomy (NCBI): domain Eukaryota; kingdom Metazoa; phylum Arthropoda; class Insecta; order Coleoptera; family Elateridae; genus Limonius; species Limonius californicus. The sequence continues at coordinate 20,977 of JABXWE010002569.1, read as the reverse complement.
GATAATGTAGAATTTAATCAATGTTTTATAATAATTGTTTACTGTTGTTTGCATAAACACGAATCTTGTTAATTTCTTGTATTGTATTATTTTTCTGTGTTTTTGGATACGTTTTTGGCTGTTTATAAGTAGTATTAAGTGTGGCCAGAATTAGCGCCGGCGCAGCGGCGTAAACTCGTGGGAAAACATTTATATCTTTGTCCTCTGCAAACATTGATGATCACTAAAAATTGCTCGTTTGAGCATAGATACGATGCAGATTCGACTTTGTACAAAATTCTATATCATGTCATACTAGCCTCATACAGACCTGTATGTCTACTTTTTCAGAAAAAAAGTAAAATGAGGATTTTTTCAATTTTCTGAATTAATGCCCTTAGGAGGGATAGAACTGTGTTGCCAGTGTTTCTAGAGGTTACAAGGTTGCCATTTTCTTAAGTTCTAACGTCAAAATATAGTTTAATTTAACAATTAAATGATTTACAATACACACCAACATACATCGTTCTACCCGAACAACCCAAACATCATTAAAAGAAAAAACAATAAAATGTTTCGCCGTTTCTTCTTGTAATAATGCTTGCATTAATTTGCTAATGAACATTCCCTTTTTTTTGTTTCATTTATTTTCATCAACATTGCCAATTGAATTTACCTGTTCAAACTCGATTCAAATGTTAACTAAGTTTTTTAATTACAAACCTCCGATTGGTTATTTCGTTTCGCTACTACAATAACTGCAAGAAATCGCGAAACATTTTATTGCCCTTTATAAATGGATTGATGATTTGCTTTGTTAACATAGAGGAAACCTGTCGCTTGTAATTATTTTAATGGGAAAATTAAATTTAATTCAGTCGTCACAACTTTCAATAAAATGTTGAATACAGTTCAATGGTTCTATTTGAAAATTATTTTCAAAAAATTGTTTCTGCAATTTATCAGATGTTTTAGCTTCACACCAAACCAAACTTTCAAAAATAATTTTTACGCAAACAACGGACACCAGAGGAACAATTTTGTTGCATTATTGCACAATTTTAGGCATATTTTTTCCAAAAATACGCAAATACACAAACTTTTCCAATAAAATAATATGTAATAGTCATTTCCGATTAGTATTAGTCAAATTATAGAACAGAAGGCATATATTAATCGCTCCAAATTGTCTATGATTATCTTAAAAATAAGGAGAAACTGAAACTGCAATTACTTTCGTTAACACCCGGTACATTAATTCCGTATTCCTTGATTTTATCTCAATTTCATTACTGCAAACCTCTTATTAATAAAAGGGCTACCTTTGCACATCGATGACTTACAGCGCATACTTGTTATGAATGTATTTGTGTATAGCAAAATAGTCAGGTTTTCGAATCAAACAAGAAAATATGCTTTACAATCGAACAAATATATAATAATTCGCAGTTACACACATAAAAGTCACAAAATTTACGAAATATCTTGTTGATATATTAACAGAACTGTGATAACAGTAAAATAATAAATAAATAAATAGTTAAGAGGAAGGCAGTATAGCCCACATTACGCTCCAGCCGCCTATTATTACCCCTAGAGACCGAAATTCCCTTTGATACGAAACAATAACAAATATCAGCAAGTATAAGAAGTCGCTTAAATTAGATAAGGATATTCACTGTACCACTATTTAGTTTAACACTGATTGGCAAGAACTCGAAAATTTGGATGTAATTTATGGTACCCTATTAAAACTTCTATAACATATAATTTATTTCTTAAACACTTATACCCAAGATGCTAAAGCTAATGCAAAATTTAGGTGTATATTTTTAAATAAATTTACCGTTAAATTTACAAGTTTTACAATTTCCTATATGCAACCTATGTCGATTTTAATGGTAAATGTAGTACGTGCGCTTGCGTATTAATAAACATTTTAGTGATATTTTTGCCATTACATAATTTAAGTTTGTATCACTGCTATTTTGTTAAACAGCTGCTTGTGTTTATTTTCATCTGATTTTTAGGTTATCTTCTATTTGTTATTTTGTTTTGGTTAGGAAGCTGCTATTATAGTGAATACGAACACGCATTTGAAGTTAGATAAAAGTGGTGGGATCCGTACGTGACCAACGCAGAACAATAAACGAGGCACATTCCTAGCATCGGAATCGGACATTCGGGGGCGACCGTTAGGGCGCGTGGACATTAGGGCGCGGACCGTTAGGGCGCGTGGACACTAGGGCGCGTGGACACTAGGGCGCGTGGACACTAGGGCGCGTGGACACTAGGGCGCGTGGACACTAAGGCGCGTGGACACTAGGGCGCGTGGACACTAGGGCGCGACAACTGTGTTATAGTTGTCAGACTAAAAGTTAGTCATTAAGGCTTGTAAGGGGTGACGAAAAATGTCTCAACCAGCCCTTGGATTTTTTTGAATATGCAACTAGATATACATCATCCAGTATCTTCAAAAGTGTATGAAGTTACAAAATTCAAATAGAAGGATTAGTAAAATAACCCAAAAGAACCGACCGAATTTTGTTGATAAGTATCATTTGGGTTTCCCGTGGTTTTAAAAATGAAATATTTGCGTACAGATTTGTATGCAATGTAGAAAATTATGATTAATTTTTTAAACCTTTACAGGATATCTTAATAATGGTTAATAGGTTATTCAACGTTATATTATAGATTTATTAAAAATTAGTCAATCTTCAAAACTGTATAACTAAAAAAATGCGGATAGAAGCATTAGAAAAATCATAAGAAAATAGCAACCCTTCTTTTCTGCACTTCTTGTTTTTAAAATAATTTTATTATTAGTTATAACAGCGAGTCTCGCGCCCTAGTGTCCCGCGTCCTAATGGCTCGCGCCTTAATGTCCTCGCGCCCTAACGGCAGCTCCCGAATGTCCTAGACAGTTCCTAGCATACATTAAGTTTCACCCCATTCGCTGAAATTTTGAAATTTGGTCCGATTTGTTAACTCCACCTCGTGAAATTAAAATATGCTGTCCAAGCGTCATGCACTGTATTTTCAGTGTGATTTAGCCACGTGTGCACGCATATTTACTTCCAATTTACATACATGAAAAATTTGCAAAAAATTTACTTGTGAATCCCCTAAAAAAGCACTGTTTGCATTAGTATTATTTTTATTAATTACGCTAAAGTAGCTCGCATGCACAATTTATTTCTTACAATACACAGTAAAATGGGTATAAATGTTAATTTTCGTATTCTATTCAGCAGAAATGGTATTAGCATCACCCTCATTGGTATTCCATCGCTTCAAATGCATTTTCCACTATCTAAAAATGAAAATGTACGTGTCTATTAAAAAAAACTTAGTTATATATATTTCCAAAAATATTTAGTCATATAAAAATTACAAACGTTACAAAAACATGTAACGAGTTGACTATTTTTATCTCACAAATGTATACTTTCTGGGTCACTAACATTTTTAATATATGCGTTAGATGTACTTAACAAATACCTACCACGTGTAAAGGATAATAACACATCAATCCTTTGTATGTGCGTCAATATTATCGACAACCAATTGAACAATGACTGTCCAATTCTTCGAACACAAATTATATTTGTGTCTTAATTCATAACCCAGACGTTCAACGCATATTAAAAAAATTGGCAAGCATTTCTAAATCTTATATAATAAATAACAATCTGCTCCATTCGTCTTTGCACCTAACTTTATTTGCCTTTATTTCTATATTCCTTTTAGAAAAGTAAACAGTATTAGAAGAAACAGCGAAGAAAACAAGTAATCAATGATTCCAGCAATAAAATAGAATTACCTAGTTTTAATTTTACATATTAAGTACAACAAACAAGGCACAATTGATTAAACAAGAACGTACTATTTCTTGTAATATATATATATTTTTATTACGAGTATATTCATGCAGATTTCCATAATTTCATACACAAATTAGGCGTTCAATATAATCTTCCATAAAATCCTTGACGGCAAAAATTTTGTGGTTAATTTTGGCAAGGAAATGTCATGGGAAAATAATAATAGTGAGAAATTTGTTTGTTGTTAAAGTTCCAATATGCTTCTGTGTAATCAAATATGTACATACAATTTGTTGCTTTTTGCCTTACTTCGTTGAAATTCATATTAATTACCATTTATATAATAATTTAAAAGAAGAAAGTTGAAAACTCTTACAAATTCATTAATAAGTAAATACAATAATACTATTAATAACAATATCCTGTTGAAATAATAAATAATATTGTGCATGAACTTATTAAATATTACATAGGAGTTTTCAACGTTTATTCCTATATTGTTATACAGAATACACGTTTCTTTTAGAATAGATTTAGCCAAGTGCGTAGTATGTTAAGTTATGACTAATTGCGTCTTGCAAATGTTAGAACCAATTTATGTAGAAAATTATACAAAGTTTATCGAAACGTTTTATTATGCATGAGTAATTTATCTGCACCTATTTAGCCACTGACTACAGACCTCTTATAATAACAACATTGATAGCATAATTATCTTAGCTATTATAAGTTTTATAATGCAGAAATACAGCATGAAGGCTGGATGAATTTTAAACAATTTGATGATCTTAATATGATGACGGCGGAGTAAACAAATAAAACTTTAGAAGAGCAGAGAATTGACCGATCGAGCTTTACAGTCTTTAGTTTAAAATGTACATAATGTCTATATTTTCTGATATTACGGTTTATTCCTAGAACCAGAGGGCAAGGATTGGTAACTCATAAAAATTGATTTTACATTTGTTTTTTTTTGTTGATAAGAGCAAAGGCCGCGAATAAACAAACTCAATAAACAATAGAGATAGGTATCAATGTGAAGGCCATGGATAAATACAAGATACAATACACGAATTGTTATTAGCAAAAATTATAATGCGTGCTCCAGACCTAAAAGGAGATACCATTCTGTTGATTCACTAGCAAAGTCAATTCTTTTAAGAAACTATCACGAAAGGTTAATGAAGAAAGAAAACAGCTAACAATAAATTACAATACAAAAGTAAATTGTTAAGAAAGTATCGTTATACGGACGTATTGAGAAATAAGGATGAAAAATTATAATAACATTTTCCCATACTTTCAATAATGATTTCTATAGAAGGCACTTTGTAAAATAGTAAGAAACAGATATTAGTGTAAACTAGCACTACAGAAGAGTGTGAGTTTACACTACTATAGTATGTGCAAATTAATAGCGAGTCGGTCCAATTATACCAGAATTTATATTTAACTTCTAAGCTACTAATAGCTGTATTTTTCACTTGGTATTTTTGTACGAAAAAAAAACAAAGAAGCATAATTTGCATATTATTGCTTTACCAACAAGCATATAAAAAGTAACTAATATTTAAATTTTGGAAAATTTGTAAAAACACTCACGCAGAAGCGTATTATACGACAGTTGTTCTCTTTCCGCTGAGCTTATCTACAGGCTGCGGTATTTAAAAAAAAATTGCTTGACATTTTAACGTAGTTGTTTACAAGTTTAATTATAGTGAAAGTTGTCAAATATACTTGAAGATTTTTAAAATACATACTTTTAAAGTAATCCTCCCCCAAGAAATCATGGAATTGAATAAAGAGCATTATCGAACTGTGATTTTCACACGCTTGGTTTAAGCCGTAATCGTAAAGAATGTTTTGAGGAAATCAATCAATTGTTTGGTGACAAGTCGTGCTCTTTAGCTACCGTAAAGCGGCGGTACAATGAAGTTCAACGTGGTCGACTTTCCTTAAATGACAACTTTCGAACTCCTAAGCCAAAAACGGCAGATACCGAAAAGAATTTTAGAGCACCGATTGAGTTTTTTTTAATTTGATAAATTGTATAACCATCCGATTTCATCATTAATCACCATTAGTTCGGCTACAAACCAGCATGTATGAAAGTACTTAACGTATCTGTTTCAAAATTATAGATTAGCTTTAGGGAAAAAGATGCCAAAAAAACATATCTAACATTCGCTTCCAGTTCCAATATATTTTCAAATATTTATTGGCTTGATGAATTTTTATCATCAAAATCGAAGCAACCATTTTGGAGATATCGCTGACCACACAACACACAGAACCACATAGCCACAGATAGCCATTTCCTAAAAACCTATTTTTTGAATATTCAAAGGCCCAAAACAGATATTTCTGCTAAAATTTGGAAATCATTTTTTTTTTCAGAAAATCACTACTGTCCTCATGTCTGGTATCTAGAAGTAAATAATATAATTCGATTGGAACCGATTTTTTATTCACCAGGTGGATTTGAATCTTCCACTTTTAGTGGAAAATCTTTTACTGCTGTTAATTAGCGCAAACGTCCTTTTCTAGTTCAGAGCGAAGAGTTACCATATCGCAAAACTTTATATACTGGCACGTATGTGGAAAAACCCGTTTAGTGAGTATGGCGCGAATTTGCCTTCTATTAATTTCTGCCACCAACAACTTCAAAACCAATGTCATTTTGTCACATTTTACACAGCCGCTGTCTAGATAGCGCGCGACCACAATAATTATGCTTTCTATAAACATGAGAATGTGCACCAACATTTTGGAAATTATACTGTCGATAAAATACTCACTGTCAGTTTTCAGATAAAATAGTTCGATACCAACAGAGTTATCTAGATTGCATTATATTTTACCACGAGTACTACACGTACCCACTAAAGGCAGCGCAATAACAGCTTACCCAAGTGCGGTTAAAGTAGAGAAATACCTTAAGCTAATGATTAATAAATAGCAACAGAGATTTTCATACAATTACAGGAAACTTGATTTTTAATAAGACATTACACATTTGAATTTTCCAATCAACCCTCTCAAAACAATTATAGATCTAACTTCCATTTCTGATTTCGAACTTTCATTAATTGTTTACTGTTTCGTTAAATTCTCAATAAACATTTACGCTTTCTCTGTTTACGTAACAGAACCTACAACATAAAATTTTAAAAAATTTGTAATGATTCCGAAACCACATGCCTACGTAAATATAAAACAATTTAATGACATCAGAATTTATAACAATTCATATTTTGATTTCGAAATTATTGTTATTGAAATTTGTAGAAGCCCTCTACAAGGCTAGTTAATCAATAAGATATAATTATGTGCGTTGTGAAAATCCCGTTTCCTAAACAATATTTATTTGCCATTTTATATTTAAATAATTGTGTACACTATAATTTCAGTGGTAAAATACTATTAACTAACTAATACCTGCGCGCTTATAACTCTTTTTAATGTAAGTAACAGCAGCACATGCATTAGAAGCAATCGTGCTGGTAGGATCTTCTCGACATAAGACACGTCTTATAAGCGATATGAGATGCTTTATAATGCAAAAATTGTGTACATGTTAAATCGAAAAACTTACACGCCTAGGGCGGCTCTAAACTTGGCCCGTCTATCTGTATTTTAATCTTATTCCATTATTTGGACACTACACTTGAAAACTTAGTTTAACTATGTTCTACAACAATGGTATGTTTACTCTATTGAGCATGATAAATATTGAAGTAAAATGCAGTCAAAGTATAAAAATTTCCGACTTTGAAAATAACACTTCCTCTATTAGGCAAATGATATGTTGAAATTTTTTATAAAACTGTACGTACTTGAGGCGCAATACTTGTATTCAATAAATATATAAATAACAACAATTTACAATAAATAATAATAATACAATTGCACTACATATTATGTTCAGGGGAACACTAATCAATACACAGACGACTGAAATCAGTTCAGTTCGTAGTAATATTTGTTAACATTATTTTTAATGGCACTTGAGCAACCTAGTATTGGTTAATTTTGGTCCTTATAAATTTATATGGACACTTGACATTAAGCTCTGTAATTCTAGTAGAATTATATGAAAGACTACTATACATTCACTGCTATTCGCAGAGCAGATCGTATTTGCACAAAATAATGAGAACATTATTTACATGGTAAGGAAGATCAAAACGGAATATGATAAATAGGAAGTAGAGATAAAGTTTAAGAAAACGGAGTACATGTGTGTTGGAGAAGAAGAAACTGATTTACTTATAGAGGGAGAAACAATTACAAAATGTGACAAATTTAAATACTTAAGATCAGATAAGCACCTCAGGTACATGTTCCGAAGATATACAGAACCGAGTCAAACTAGGAAAAATTGCTACAAAAACACAACATAGTATTATCTGGAATAATAATACATTCAAAGCAGTAAAGAAGAGTATTTTTCATAGTATAGTACAAAGTATAGTATTGTATGGAGCAGAAATATAGCCCATAACAGAGAAAATTAGGAGCAAGTTACGAAAAATGAAATATGGGACCAACTGGAAATAACCTGTTCTATTACAAAATCACTATAAAACACGGCCCTAAAGTGCTACGACCATGTTAACCGAATGCCAGAGCACAGATGACCGAAGAAAATTTTGGAATGGCCACCCAGAGGGAAAAGAAGAAAAGGATGCTCGAATGTTAAACGTTTATAAGCCAGGCGATGTTAGAAAGACAGTTAAGTGAGGGAGATTGGTAAAATAGAACTGTGGAAAGAAAAAAGACCAACTGATAGCTACGAAAACGTCTAAGAAGAAGAAGAAATCTAGTCTTCAATATTTTGTCTTCTTCTTCTTCTTTTTCCTCATGGGTTCGTCTTCAGATTCCAAGAATTTCTGCTCTTCCAATCTCTTGGTGTAAGGTACCTCTTTCCCATTATATTATTGATATGTCTTTCATTTCAGGGGTGGTCTCCCGCGTTTTCTTTTTCTCGCGATTCCCATCGTAGTATGCTTTTCAGCTATCTCTCCTTCGGAACCCTCTACATGTTCATACGATATTCTAGATTTCTCATATATTTTTTTATTAATAAAAGAATCTATAAGAATCTTACTGTTACTAACACTAGTCTAACAGATTAACCATTCGTTTTCTTGTAATCTAAGCTACAAATAAACGTAAAACCTAATGTTCACCCAGTGGTGTCCAAGAGTTTTCTTTGATTGTTTGGGGCGCTACACTCACATACTTTGAATTTTAACTCACACAGTACACTAGCTCAAAGGGTTTAGTTCTCTTCAATCTTCTGACCAATCCATTAGTGTCGAGGAGCTGGATCGCTTCGGGATTGGCATGATTATGGAATCTCAATTCATCCTTTGTCGCAAAGCGTTTGATCTCACTAACAACGTCTTCGATACCAGATCATGATGAAAGTAGTTGTTACGTACGTACCTTGTTCTGAAATCTCTGTATGCTATTTATATGGCACTGTAACACATAAATCCAGACTGGCTTTAAGATCTGTTGGTATATCATAACTTTGTTGACTATTGACAGTTGGGAGTTGCGTCCCAAGAACCAATACAATTTTCAATATTTCAGGTCCAGCTCTTCCTTTTTCTTCCTTCCAGTGCAGTTTAGTGTCAAGAGTCATACTCAAATACTTTGCCGTGTTTGCATATAGTATGACGCAGTTATTAATAGTTACAGGTGCACGGTCTCTGATTTTCTTGTTCGTGAAGTTAATGTGAGTGGAGTTCTTCTCATTTAACTTGATCTTCTATTTCTCCGTCCATCTGGCTATCTGGCTCTGTTGCCTCTGTCGCATCATTTCCTACTGCCAGGATTGCAGTATCATCTGCGAACGTAACAGCCGTGACATTGCCGGTCTGTGGCAGTTCACATGCGTCATAATTGACGATCTGATTTTCTATTCTTAACATATTTTTCTGTTCGCTATTTGTATTCTTCAGTAACTAGACTTCTTAGAAAATCGAGTTTTGCCGTTTTTATTTTATTCCTTATTTTTGATGTTGCTGGGTAGGTTTTTCCCGCTTATATTGTTATATTTTGCGTAATACTGTCGTAAATATGTCTGTTTTATTTCCTTTGTTAGGTCCTACCTCCATATACGTTTCTGGTTCTGGATTCCTTTCCAAATGTTTGTTTTACCAGTATATATCTATACTCAGTGACATGGAAATCGCAACACCAAGAAGGGGTAGGAATTTTTTGACCAAACTTGGCAGAAACGTTTAATTACTAAAAGGTAGCGATTGATTAAATTTTCATTCATATGGATCAAGTGATAATGGCTTATCTGACAGTTCTTTTAGTTTTTTCTAACAATTTTATCAGGTGTATGTTTTGCGAGATTTGGTTCAGTTCTTTATTGTTTTCGCTTTTGATCGTTTGTTTTGACGGTGTGATCATGCCGAGAGTGCGCCAACGTGAAAATTACCACCAATTACGCGAATTCGACAGAGGTCGTATAGTTGGTTTGCGTGAAGGTAGTTTTTCGTTCAGAGAAATCGCAAATCGCATTAACCGGAACCAATCCACCATCATGCGCTGCTATCAGGCATGGACTAAGGAGGGTCAGGAACGCTACAGAATAGGAACCGGGGGGCGAAGAAAAATAAATGATGTGCAGGACCGCCATCTTCGACTTATGGCGGAGACCGATTTCTCCAGTACCAGATCAATTGTCGTACAATGGTTAGTTAACGAACGTCGTCCTGTAACCCTTCGAACGGTTTACCGCAGAATCAGAGCTTTCGGATTGCAATCCTATCGGCCACATCTTGTGTTACCACTAACGGCTCAACACCGACAGCAACGTTTGGAGTGGTGCAGGTTGCGACTGCACTGGAACCTAGAGTGGCATAGGGTGCTGTTCAGTGATGAATTCCGATTCTGTTTGGGGATGCATGATGGTCGTAGGAGGGTCAGACGAACACGTGGGGAACGTCGCAATGTTGAATTTTCTGTTGCGAGGCATGTGCACCAAACTGTGGGGATTATAATATAGGGTGCTATAACTTATGGGAGTAGGTCCCGTTTGTTATTCATCCGAGGCAATATGAACGCCCAGCGATATGTGGATGAGGTGGTAGAACCCCATATTCTTCCATTTCTTCAGCAGTTGGAAGACCCACTTCTCCAGCAGGATAATACCCGTCTCTATATTGCAAGACGTTCTATGGACCGATTTGCAGAGGATAATGTCAATCTCTTGCCATGGCAACCCCGATCTCCCGATCTTTCGTCCATCGAGCATGTTTGGGGCATTATGGGGAGAAAACTGAGGAACTCGCTGCATCCTCCGCAGACGCTGCAAGCTATACAGCACGAATTACAGGTTACTTAGGACACAATACCGCAAGAGGAAATCAACCATGTGATAGAATCGATGCCACGAAGAATGGGGGAGTGTGTAACCAATAGGAGGGGACCAACCCATTATTAATAAAAATTATGTATATATTTTGGTCTTTTTCTTTAAAATTTTAATCAACTGCTACCTTTTAGTAGTTAAACGTTTCTGCCAAGTTTGGTTAAAAAATTCCTACCCCTTCTTGGTGTTGCGATTTCCATGTCATTGAGTACAATATGCAGGTTTTTTTGCAAGTAGAGCGTTCCTATGCAAACTTTCATATACTGAAATTGGCTTAAAGCGATGAAGCAGTTACCATTATTTTATATGCTATATTACACTATTTTCGTTTTTCACTTTTTTGGGAAAAGCAAAAATCCTCTTCGGAGGATTTCCATAAAAACACGGTTCATACTGACATACCCATGGACAAACAAGTGTTAAAACCGGAAAGAGATATTTGATTAAAATCTCAAAATCAATATCCTTCAAAATATCAATACTTTCCATATATCACAGTGTGGGAAGGTAAAATTTTTAGTAGGCTTAATGTTTCGTTACCTTTAAACATTGAAAATCTGTTAATTAAATTTTTGTGTATTGTTCGAAATGAGCTATTTGCACGATGTAAATGTTTTAGCCTAACATGTTATTACTATCAACATATGGAATGTTTAGCTTGTTTAAAGGTGTAAAACAAATTTCGGTAATTGAGTAACTGAGAGTGAACAGTTATTATTAAATACTGGAGACAGTAATTGATATAAAAAACCTAAATCACCGGAAATGTAGTATTCGTGATGGTGAAATTTCATACAAGTCATACGAGTAAAAATGAATTTCAAATATTCGAGCGGAAGCACGGACAGCTAGCGAACAATGTCACTATAAAATACTGCATCATACATTTTTCATGTAGAACCCAGTGCTGACTGCGAAGTACATCAGACAGATCTATTTCACAATTAAGTTCGTTAAGAGAGCGCATCCAAGTGAAACTCAAAGTAATCAGCAAGCGTAAATACTAATGTCTTTCAATTTTTATTGTTCCACCGAGAACAATTGTGTCAATTTGTTAAAAACCTCCGGTCAAAGTAATAATTTTCTCGACACTACGTGCTATTATTCTAGATTGTACATATTATGACTTATTTAAAGCACCCGCCACTTGTTTTGTACAAATTACGAACGTAAATTACGGAGAGCTTGTTTAATTTATTCTTTTGTTTTAAGGTTAATTAGCTAACATACAATATGAGCAAAAAGTCTATTCTTGAATGTGTAAAAAAAACTACAAGTATAGCCGTTGCTTGAAATACGAACGCGCGGTTTCCGCTACCAATACCGAATAAATTATCGTTAATTCCTAGCGTTATGTTAATATTACATTGATAATAATGAAACTTTATTTGAGCACCTTTTTATTATAACATGTAAATTCTAAACACTTTTTTCAATCCCGAAAATTAAACGTTAAACAGAAATCCAAACGGTTTCGTCAAGCAGTCTACAAGATCACCTGACTTAAATGCTGAACTTTTGATTTCCAGACTATTTGAGAGTTCATAATTATATGCGAAGCGTTTTGAAATATCTTGGTGTATTTCACCAAAATATGTTGAAATTTCCTGTTCTAGTGATGCTTTGTCTAGAAAATTATGGATTTTGAATTTATTGCAATTAAATTTTTTTTTCAACAAATGTAAAAGATTAAAAGTTGTTCTGACCAAGCCACTACAGTTCTATTTGATATTTTAAGCATAAAAATCTCGTTACAATTGAACTGTTGGATTATCAAATATGGAAGTACAGGTTCATACTATCTCATTTTAAAATAATAATCCACTTCACGAAAACAATGAATCTTTCCAAACATTCTTATAATATAATAATGTATAATCATAAATAAAGCCGACTTGATATACCTGCGATGGTATCCGGAAAGTTCACCGACAACAATTCACCGACTGGAAAATTCACCGACTGGAAATTCACCGACTTGCAAATCGTTGAAAGGAAAATTCACCTATTCTGCAATTGATCGCTGACGATTTATTTATTAAAAACCATGAAATGTAGAAAACTGTTGTAAGGTTAGGTTAGGTATTAAATAAAATAAATAAAATATTTTATTCATTTAAATGATTTAAATAAAATGTGTTTTATTCGAAATTTCATCATTATCATTTACAGGAAAATTAATTCAAAATCAGCACATTTCAATTTTTTAGAAAACTACATTATGATACAAAATAAATAAATAACCTTAAAACAGTTTCCTACGTTTCATGGTTTTTAATAAATAAATCGTCAGTGATCGATCAATTGTAGAATCGGCGAATTTTCCTTTCGACGAATTGGGAGTCGGTGAATTTTCCAGTCGGTGAATTGTTGTCGGTGAACTTTCCATCGGTGAATTGCAGTCGGCGACCTTTCCTAAAACCACCTGCGATCAGATTCGGCGTGCGTCTCAAGCATAGATAAGAAATTTAAGATCACTTCGAACGAAACCGAAAATTCTAAATATTCTGTGTGAAGACGTGCTGTAATTTTACATATAAAAAATATTTATTTTATTGGTAAAAAAAGAGAAGACTTAAGTATGATTTTGTTATTAACTAACTCAAACGTAGTTCAGGCTAGCTAGCTCAAGAACATTTGCAGTTACTTCGTGGTAAAAGTAATGTTAATTCAAACTTAATGTAATCTGAAGCAAACAGGTAAAGTATTTGAACATTTATTCCTCAAATTCGATCCCAATGCGCTGTAACTTAAAGGTGGCTTCCGTTCAAAACCAACTATACTACGTTCACTCTTGCAAGCAGGCGCTTGAACATAAATCTGCCTCATCAGTTTAGAGCCCCATTAACAGGGGTGCAGTTATATAAAGCAAATTCGAACTTAATTTTGATTTACAACTTTAGAGTTCTCTATGAAATTCGACGAGTTAAAAATGGATTTACTAAATTGCTCTTGCAATACAAAATTAATATAAATCTTTGATGCTGTTTTACATAAAAATAAATAATCAACAGTTCGTGAAGTCTCTTATTGTGTGAATGATTATCGACGATAGCGAAAGTTACGCAACAACCAATGACAACGCCCTGCACCCTATTATGTGCTAATTTATTTGTTTTAAATATTTCCGTAGATTACGTAAATATAATATACATAATTTTGGAGGGTTAGATGTCTATACAAAACAAACAGCGCCATGGTTTAGTTTTCTTAATGTTTGCTAACATATTGACGTTCAAAAGCATTTACACTTTCAGGTATACTCTGTATTCATCAATAATGAAAATGACAAGGAGACACTGTTTTTCTTAATATCCGAAAGACACACACGGCTGGTCTATGTGATGTATACAGTCCTACAATTTTCTGAAAATAGGTTTTGCATTATTCGCTTGTCTGAGTTTCCATTTAGGTCTTTTGTCTTTCTTGAAACAAAGAACTATCCCATTTGAATTCATAAATGCCACTTTTCTTATTTACAACACCATTACCTAGGACAATCATTGTTAATTCCAACTGTCTCGTTGATAGACGTCTTTTTTGGTTTTATTGTTCACAATTTCCTTGTTAAGTGTGCTAATTTTTAAAGGGCGCAGCCTACAATACCACACAATTATAATCAGCAAACTTTATTCACTTAAGGATTCTGGAATTAAAATATTTAATCTGTTTACTGTCTTATAAGATTCCCCGACATAAGGTTCAGGGCAGTCCAGGTGCTTTTTATGTTAAGATACTGAAACAGCATTCAATTCACATAATATAGAGACACGCAAATTTCTTAAATATTGGGCCAAAACTCTATACGTCAAGAATCCTCCAGGAAGTGGTCGACGCATGGTTGGTTCAGGATTCCGGAAAAGCAAGGAAAACGGCAATTTCGGAAAGAGCGAAGTGACTGTCACTAATGTAACGGTCCCCGGTTAGATGATACAAGTGAAAGGTGACATTGCTCAGTGAAACTTAATCACCAAATAACGCCCAGAACCAATTTTCTGTTTTCCAACTCAATGTACTATTGTTATAAACGGGGCGAATTCTTATAATGCTGTCTATTTGCAAAGACCTTCTTCGAAAATATCTGGGAGTTTCTAAAGGGATTCTGTACGCTCCGACGCCTGTGGGTCGTTGGGGAAGAGTTACTTATCCAAATTTTTGTTGTTAAAGGCGTCGAATTAACGAGCAGCATATGAAATGTTCTCAGAATAAAATATCGACGGCAATAGTAGATATGAAACTATTAGCGCAAGACACTAGTCCATCTGTCATATGAACAGCTGTAATATGGCATGTTATTCTATCAAGTAGTTGTTTGTACAATTTTTGAATAAAGGTATGTGTGTTTATTACATATACAGCCTGTTTCAGAGTAAGCGCCTTAATTTTTTTAGGCACACTGTGGGTACTACTTTCAAAATATTTGGCAGTAATATCTTTCACGACATTCTCTACACGATGGTGATATCAGATTTTCAATTGGACGAATTCCTTCAAAATGGCGACTTTCAACTTTTTTTTAAATGGAATGCCATCATTTTTTTTTTGTTATTGAGATCCTAAAAACATTCTTTATACGATAGTATTTCGTTTTTCTTAAAAATTCATTTCTTTCCCTATCAAAAAGCAAACTAACATTTTAATCTACTTTTTGAAACTCAAAATTAAAAATTTGCATCAAATAAAAATTAGGTATTTCCAAATAATGCTCGAAATGTTTTCCTTCTTTTACAATACATAAATTGAAACGTCGTCCAATGGAGCCAATAGATCGAAGGATAATTTCCGGAGAAATTTCGTTTATGCAAGTACGAATTCTCTCTTGTATATTTTCAATAGTTGTTGGTTCAACGATGTACACCTGGAATTTTACATACCCCCAGAGAAAAAAGTCCAGTGGTGTCATATCAGGTGACCTAGGTGGCCAACCAACTAGTCCTCCACGACCAATCCAACGGTTCTCGTATCGATTATTTAAAAACTCCCTAACTGGAAGGGCGTAATGTGCTGGAGCGCCATCTTGCTGCCACCACAAATTGCAAGCAGGTGGGTTTGCATGTACCGGTTTCTTATAATCCACAGTTCGCGTTTCACGTGTTCTCTCCAATAATTTAGTAAATGTTCGATGTTCCGGGTGCCTTCTGTTTGGATATTTATTTCTGTACAATCTGGCTGCTTCATAAGGATCTTCCAGTGGCGGCTCGTAGCTTTTAACTTAGGTGAGGCAAGTTTTTTTTATGCAGTTGTGGACATAAAGTTTCCGGGAAGTAAAACATCTTACAAGAAATAACAAGTTTTAATATACAAAAAATTTTATTAACAAAGATAGGAAAAAGAACACTACAAGTAAAAATTAAATAATGAGACTTAAGTTTTGTAAATTAACACGTTGACCGCCGTATGGTACGGTTACGTACCGCACATTTCGCGGCCGCCCGCGCCTCGTGGTAAAACGTTGTACCGCAGCTATGATTTTGCTTTCATGCTTTGTGGTAAGCGATTCGTACCGCGATCGTGCTGTAATAGACAGGGTATGCTTTAGCAAGGCCTGGGAGACCCGAAATGTTTTTTGGCCCCCGAAATTCATACTTGTTTATGATGTAAACATGCCGTTATTTATAAAACATATCGGCTGATTTATTTGGTTTGTATTTTATAAGTTACACGTATCCGTTTGTTACTAGATGCGAGTAAAACACGTTAGAAAATATCAATTATTTATTGGATTAGTATTATAACCTCATTCGCAGGTACTTTTTTTTATAAACTTAAAAAAGAGACCTTATTTATGGTTATTGAATGGCAACTACAACTTCTTTATTGCTCTATGACTAATAAAGAAACACGGTACACAAAAGTTTTGTTTGCACACAGTACAACCCCAAATTGGACGCGGTGCTTTATTTGTTGCAACTTTTCGTCCACTTTCTTCAGAAATTCGTTTATAACACTCCACACATCGTCGTCGTTGTCCGATATCTTCTAATTCGTGGCTTGTATGTGGTGTTGCAGGTGACTGTACAACAGGCGGTTTTTGATTTTTACAGAGGATTGTTTCCAATACTTCTTCTTTGAATTGCGTAATTGTAATTTTCCTTTTTGTGATTTCGGAATATACGACATGGGCGTTTACAAATACAGTTCCTAAAAGTAATTCAAAGGCTAATTTTCTGTACCACTTTACACCTCTGCGCAGTGAAGTATTGTACGCCTTTTTTTGGTCCGACAGATCAATAAAGGCCTTGCAGTTGTTGTAGTCCATAATTATTTGCGGTTTTTCCCTTTCTGGATTTCGGCGCGTTCCAGTCCTCTTCATTTCATCTAAATGTTTTGTGCTAAGTACCAGGACATCACGTTTGTCTCTCCACTTCAACATTACAATTCCTGGTTGACAGATCCTAGCAATTACTTCTCCTGGTCTAAGTTTTTTTTTGACAACTTCCTGGCAGTTGAGTTTGCGGTTCACGCGAAGAGTTCCAACTAGGTGCGTCTGTCTTGGCAATAAATGCTTGGCCAAGGCAACGCTCGTATAGTAATTATCCACAAAAAGTGTTCTACCTTTATCTAATAGTGAGTCCATCAGCGACATAACCACTTGTGATGGTACAGATAATGAGTTATTACTAGCCATTTGGCCACAATACACACTCAAATCATAAGTGTAGCCACCTTTTATACACAACTTAAAGAGCTTAATTCCGAATTTATGTCTCTTGTTTTTGATATATTGTCGAAAACAGAGTCTACCTCGAAAGGGAACGAGGGTTTCATCGATGCAAACTTCTTCCTCAGGAGTTAGTACCTCTTGAAATTTGTTTTTCAACATTTGCAATAAAGGCGTTAGCTTCCGCATTCTGTCGACTTCCACTAAGTTTTCCTGGTTATTACTAAAGTGTAGCATCCGCAATAGCAATTCAAATCTGTTCCTTGACATGTAATCTTTGATGTTAGTTCCATAAATAATTTTTCTGGACCAGTAGTCTGATATTTTGGGGAGACGAACTAATCCCATCCAGAGAACAATTCCCACGAATAATTCGATTTCATCTGCATCAGTATCAGTCCAAGTGTGAATTCTAGATTTCGGCCTTAATTCCTTCTCTTTAGATTGAAGCGCATACCTGTTAGTCTCTGTAACGATGTGGTTTATTATATCATCTGTTATAAACAATTTGAAAAAGTCGTATGGTTCTTTATCGGTATAATTTTCATAAACAAAATCTTTTATTCCAGGGGTATTTTCGGAAAATTTAAAATGATTCAGCTCTGAGTTTTCGTCGATAACTTGCCAAGTTACATTATCATTTTGGACGTCTTCATCTCCATCGTTTTCTTCATCATGCGCTATGTATTGAAGCACAATGTGATCTATGGTATCTCTTATTGTATCGGTTGGTGGACCAGCCGTGGTTTCTGGTAATAACAAGAAATATTTTTGTTTTATTTTAGAAAAAATTTATAAACTGCAATCATACCTTTAGAAGTACTTGGCTGATTTTGAAAATCAATGTTGGAATTTTGTACATGTTCATTGATATTTGCAATAGTGTCAGTTTGGGACTCGTCACTGATTTCTGATAATAACAAAAAAGACTATTGTTTTACTTCCGAAATGGTTTTATAAATTCCTATCATACCTTTAGAAGTACTGGTCTGATTTTCGAGATTCGACTTAGAATTTTGATTTTCGGCAATTACATTTGCCTTTCTTTTTTTACTCGTAGGTTCAGGTTCGCTGCTTTCATCTGAACTGGCGTCTAAGTCGCTGGGACAAAAGTCATCAGAAGAACCATCATTAGCAAAGCAATCGTCTTCCTCCTCAGACATAATTTCATTCCATAGTTGCTGCAACCTGTTTTGATCCTTTTCGTATTCACCCATGGTACGTACTTAACGGATTGATAAATTTTTAGAAAGCACTAAACACGGACACACACTTCACTGTAAAGTAGAATATGCAAATGCATCATGCAAAGATCTAATAGTGCGCAATGTTGCGCAACATTGGGCAAGACCAAAACTGCACATCGTGGTACAAGTGAATACCATGCGGCCCTGACTGGGGAAAATATTCAGTAGCGCCGCGCGGTACATACGGTGTACCGCACACAAAAAGCTGAAAATTTTGATAATTGATACACAAAAACTAGATTTTGATTACATATATACGTATGTACACCAAAGCTGAGAATGAATTTGGGTAAATTTAAAGTTGGCCCGAGGGACCCAAATTTGAAGTCTCAATTGCGGCAGCGAACGTGTTAAATTAATTCTTCGATTTTTTAAATGTGCGAATTTTATAATAATTTGATCGTAAAAGTCCTTTTCTTTACTCACTTCGACAAGCAAATCCTTTTCGATCGAGAGGGTTGCCAATTTACTAAGCCTGTCCTGCGACATTGTATTACGTTGATAAGTTTTTATTCCTTTCAAGCATGAAAAATTTCTTTCAACCGAAACGCTTGTTGAAGGAATCGTTAAAACTAAAGTAAATAGTTTGTAGGTTTCTGGCAGAATTTCCAGTAGATCCATTGAGCACATTTGTTTCACCGTTTCTTGGACGCCCAAATGTTGAAATTGTTCATCTGAGTAAAAGAACACGAGTTCATTTTTGAGACGATCAGCATCGAATATATCTGGATAACTAACCTGTAAAACGCGAAACTCTTCTTTGGGAAAATGCTTTTCATAGTTCTTAAATTTTGTCGAATCCAGTAGAGGAAAAAATAAAAATTTTTTTTGAAAATCCGAAAATCTCTTTTAGTTGAAATATTATGTTATCTAGTATTTCGAAACATACAGGTTTGTAGGTATTAAAAACATCTTCACTTTTACCATTCCATTGCCTGCCATCTGGTAATGCTGCCAACTGTTTAGCTGTTTTAAAATAATCTCTCGCCGAATTCTCGTTACGTAACTGTTCAATGCGCGTACACGAAGATGTAATTTGCGTTATACAGTAGACGGATACATCTTGCACTGATCAGGATGCAAACGCACAGCGAAAACCCTACATAATCTGTGGCCAAAACTGCTTACTATGTGTACCGAGAAGGCAGAGTCTGACTTTTAGCGAGCCTCAGTTATCGCATATTATTGCAAACCTTACTGCAATGGGCAGCCACCTCTTGTAACTTTTCCAGGAGTTCGGTTGCGCAGTTAGAACATTATGAATTACATCGCGAGCCTGGAAATCCGCCAGCCTCGAACCTGAAATGCTCGTTATCAGCGAGTTTGGAGTTTGATAGAATGTCATTGCGTTCTCGTCTCTCGACATTCTCATTTATAATTATTATTAAATATTAATATAGGTTAATGTATATCTACCGCGTAATTTAAAGATTTTAATATCTATATTTGATGAACAAATAATGATTTCTATTGCAATTTTTACATTTGCTAAGGTGAGGCGCCGCCTCACCTGCCTCACCCGACGAGCCGCCACTGGGATCTTCATCTGCTTTTCCAAATATTAGGAGAATATCAATTAACTCGTCTCTCGTATAACTTAACGGCATTTTAAAAACGTATCAATTAATTTTAAATTAACAATTATAATCTTCAATAATACAATTGTTATGAACAAGCACTGACAACTAAATAGCATTGATTGACGTTTGACTACTAAATTAAAGTTTAATTGTTTCTTTTGTGTCTACCGCTAATTGATATTGGACAAAAATAACATCGAGTGTAAAACATTCATGCGCTACTAGATTAAAATGTTAGTTTGCTTTTTGATAGGGAAAGAAATGAATTTTTAAGAAAAACGAAATAC
>JABXWE010002568.1:0-39245 GCA_014611495.1 Limonius californicus | reverse complement strand
TTTTTGCCACGTTTCGGAAAAACTAGAAAATTTTACTCTGGACCAATTATTGTAATTAAAATTTAAAAATATTTGATGAAATGTTAAAAATGAGTTTCATTATTCTCCAGGTAATAGTAAAATATAATGGTGTCAAATCTGTAGATCTTGTAGGCCATTATATTGCTTCTCTTCTACCAATCCATTGTTCTGGATAATGTTGGTCAAGTCAGGCCCCTTATAGGGACTGCACAGTGAGAGAGTGCCCCATCTTGTTGGCAATGAATGAGAGAGGACCAATAAAATGGCCCCTAAGATCTCTACATTTGACCCCATTACATTCTATTCGTAATCCTATTCAGTGGTAGCAACCTTTTTGCCACGTTTCGGAAAAACTAGAAAATTTTACTCTGGACCAATTATTGTAATTAAAATTTAAAAATATTTGATGAAATGTTAAAAATGAGTTTCATTATTCTCCAGGTAATAGTAAAATATAATGGTGTCAAATCTGTAGATCTTGTAGGCCATTATATTGCTTCTCTTCTACCAATCCATTGTTCTGGATAATGTTGGTCAAGTCAGGCCCCTTATAGGGACTGCACAGTGAGAGAGTGGCCCATCGTGTTGGCAATGAATGAGAGAGGACCAATAAAATGGCCCCTAAGATCTCAACATTTGACCCTATTACATTCTATTCCTAATCCTATTCAGTGGTAGCAACCTTTTTCCACATTTCGGAAAAACTAGAAAATTTTACTCCGGACCAATTATTGTAATTAAAATTTAAAAATATTTGATGAAATGTTCAAAATGAGTTTCATTATTCTCCAGGTAATAGTAAAATATAATGGTGTCAAATCTGTAGATCTTGGAGGCCATTATATTGCTTCTCTTCTACCAATCCATTGTTCTGGATAATGTTGGTCAAGTCAGGCCACTTATAGGGACTGCACAGTGAGAGAGTGCCCCATCTTGTTGGCAATGAATAAGAGAGGACCAATAAAATGGCCCCTAAGATCTCTACATTTGACCCCATTACATTCTATTCCTAATCCTATTCAGTGGTAGCAACCTTTTTCCACATGTCGGAAAAACTAGAAAATTTTACTCCGGACCAATTATTGTAATTTAAATTAAAAAATATTTTTCAAATGTTCACAATGAGTTTCTTTGTTCTCTAGGTAATAGTAAAATATATTGGTATCAAATCTGAAGATCTTGGAGGCCATTCTATTGCTTCTCTTCTACCAATCCATTGTTCTTGATAATGTTAATCAAATCAGGCCCCTTACAGGGACTGCACAGTGAGAGAGTGCCCCATCTTATTGGCAATGAATGAGAGAGGACCAATAAAATGGCCCCTAAGATCGCCACATTTGACGCCATACAATTTTTTTATGGGGTCACTTAAAATCTGTTGTCTACAAAACTTAGCCTCAGTCCATAACACGGACAATTGCGAAAACGAATGTTCAGGAATGCTAAGCTATTCCGCGACAAACCTTCCAAAATGTTCGGAGAAAATTGGAGAGTAGACTTTATTATGGGCTAAACAATAATAGAACTCGTTTTGAACATGTAACCTAATATTTTTTAATTTTAATTACAATAATTGACTCGGAAACTTCTGAAACGAGTAGGGTGGAAAAAATTTGCACCTACTGAATAGCATTTTCTTAGAACTTTTCAATGAGGTATCACAAAGTGGGTGTTACAATTTGAAATTTTGTTTTTGGGCTACCTACAGTTTAAGGGATTGAATGGGGAAGGTCTCTTTAAAAGTTGCTAGGATCCCCTCCGTGTTGTAGAATCGTTTGCTAGAAAAATTTAGTATATCTTATAATTTTAAAAAATATGACATTGTACCTTTTTAACTCTGTATATCAATTAAATCAGCTTTAACAATCTGACATCTGATTTTCTACGTTTCGCTTCTCGGCCTATTTCCCATTTTACCAGAAATCCTGCTGCAAACCAGAAAGGATATCGTGCATACGTGCTGACGCTGTCGTTGACTAAAATAAGCCTAAGAAATCCTAAATTGGTCTCCAAACTGTTCAATGAGACGAGAAACGTTACCACAAAGCAAAATAGTGAGCGACTACTAAAATGCACCACTGAACTAATTGATACTGATAGAAAAATAGTGGAAAATGCCCATTTTTAGTATATATTCCTGCATTGAGACACCATTGTAATGATTATAAATAATAGGGAAATTAAACAAACGCCTTCAAAAGCGACAACACGCGAAAATTCCGCATCAGCCTACTTAACCCGCTTCTTTATAAACAGCGTATTAATCACCAGCATAATTATGTCATAAAAACCACTAAAACCGCTTCAACTTCAACTATGTAGAAGTTAAAGCGCCGCAGACTGAATTAGACGCTGAAAATTTATAATAGTTGGAAGTTTGCAATCAGCCATTGCCGTAAAAGTTAAGCCTGCAGAGATCATATTATAACAAAGAGATAACTACTCGGCGCTCGTCGTAGCACAAAAGGGGTTTAATGAAGGAGATCATATGCCTATGTACTAAATTACTTTGCACAAGTTAATGACAGCAAATTATTTGGAAAATTAGAAGCGTGTTTGTGCTAATTGATCAAAGAGAAATTCCAATGAATATTTAGTGTTTGAATCTTGATGTAGTATCAGTGGCGTAACATAGCGAAATTGTACCAAACATACTAATTCTTGCTCTAATATACTTAGAATGTACGAGGAAATGACAGGATACGAGGGTTATTCGGCAATCGGCCCTAAACCAAAACGTAAAATAGAAAAAAACTTTATTATGCTTTCATTTTAGGTACACTCCTATACTATTTCTCCGCATACCATTCGAAGTTAAACACATATCATATCATAGTACACGTTTTTGCGTACCTACGCCTAGAAGATTGCCGCCCATGACGAAAATCAATTTAGTACCGTCGCCGTCGTTGAGAAAACGGCCGCGGGTTCTTAAACAATCCCTAAGATGAAGGAAGAGGTGATAGCCACTCGGCGTTAAGTCGGGACCATATACGGCAATGGTTAAAAATTTTCCAACTGAATTGCTCAATGAGTTGCACGGTGCAAGCCGCTGCTTACGGTCGAGCGGTATCATATGTGTATGTACGAGCCCTGTCTCAGTGAAGTTGGCCCAACCCGTCAAAATACGAAATTGTTGAATTTATGTCAAGACAAAGCAAACAGTTTAGATTTTTTATATTTCTAGGTGTTATTTTATGATTTTAAAAACAGTTTTAGACATATTCAGCTTTAAGTACTCCGTTGAATACAATAATTTGCTAAAAAAAACAAACACTGAATCGAAAACAGCTTAATGTTGGTTGCTCTTTTCCAACTCACGTAGGCCAACAAACGAAACACAAACAAACAATAATATTTGACGTTTCAATAATTGTAAACAAGCCGATAGTGATATTGTAGAACACATTATTGTTGTGGCAATTAAAAATGTCCCGTGGTAAAGCCGTTTCTGACGACATAAGGAAAGTGATAATTCACTTGCATTCTAAAGGAAAATCTGCTGCTCAAATTGGAGACACGGTTAATTTATCACGATATACAGTGCGAAATATTATTAAACTCTACAAAACTAGTGGATTAGGGACCCAAAAACAAAGAGGTGGGAGTCGACCAAAGTATTCTAATACAAATTTACGGGCTCTGAGACGGATTATTGTGCAGAATGGTCGGGATACTTATGGAGAATTGACAGTTTCATGGAATCAGGCAACAGGTAAAAGTTTTTCCAGAGCAACGTGTCACAGGGCTGCCCGAAAACTAGGGTTTAAAACTTACAAAGTAAGTTCAAATTGCTTCCGATCTACATCAATTTTTAACTTTAAGATTCATACGCAAAGGAGAAGCCTTTACTAACAAAAAGGCAGAAGAAAAACAGACTTCTGTGGGCAAAGGAGCACAGAGCTTGGTCTCAAGATCAATGGAACTCGATAATATGGAGTGACGAATCTAGGTTTGAAATTTGCGTTGGTGATACTCGAAGCCGAGTCCTAAGAACGAAAGAAGAGGTTTATCACACAGACTGTCTCAAAAAGAAAGTTAAGTTTCCGGCCTCCGTTATGATTTGGGGATCTATGTCAGCTAGAGGGGTCGGCACGTTACACTTTGTAGATGGAATTATGAACGCTTATAAATACATAAACGTTCTTCAAAACAATTTGAAACCGCAAATTGAAGAAATGCGTTCAAACGATATTGAATGTATCTTTCAACAAGATGGTGCCGCTTGTCATACGGCTAAAAAAGTTAAAGATTGGATGATAGAAAACAATATTTGTTTGTTAAAATGGCCATCTAGCAGTCCCGATCTTTCTCCAATCGAAACTTTGTGGCACATTATGAAAAGAAAGCTCCGATCAGAACGCATAAGAACTATTCTCGAGTTGCGTGCCCGTCTCCAAGAAATATGGAATAATTTTACACCAAATGATTGTCAAAGATTAATTAATACTATATCCAAACGTATCGAAGCGGTAGTAAGTCGAAAAGGCGATGTAACGCAGTGGTAGTTTTACTTAATTTTCGTTCATTTTTCAGTTACCGACAATAATAAGAGTTTTTTAACATTTGTTTTTCATTAATACCTATAATATAGTTTGATAGTGTAAAAAATGAATAAATGTTTTCAATATGATTAAAAAAATGGTTTATTTTAATAAATTATTCAAATTTCCTAAAAGAAATATGTTTTTTGTTAATTGGGCCAATTTCACTGAGACAGGGCTCGTATGTATTGAAGCGGTTCAGGTGTTTCTCCACCCGCAGCACTCAGGCCATAGGTCCATTGTGCAATCCGTCCTGTTAGGGCTCGTCCCCAAAAAGCCTAGTGCCCACCGCGAAGGCTAGCAGCTGGTTTAAGGGGATGAGCAGTAAATCTTCCGGTTCCAGTATTCCAGCCCCCAAGATATTTGTGCCGCAGCCTCTGAGACTGAGGCACTGGCACATTATGTGAAGTGGGATCGTCTATAATGCCGATCCTATGTAGGTGTTTGTTCAGGTGACAGTGGTCCGTTAGGAGTCCTGTTAGGGTCCTGATTTGCTTCTTGTTAAATTTTATTAGCTCTTGGAACTTGGTTTCTCTCTGATAAAGAGTTTAGCCTGCCTAGGTCCTTGTTGGGATGACCAGTCATGAGCGAATTGGGTTATCGCCCACTTCTTCATTTCTAGTTTTGCATTGCATTGTGGTATTCCGAGAACTAGTTCTGGTCTGAACAGGTGCCCATTAGAGCCCTGTCTGGCCAGCGAGTCCGCCTCTTCGTTACCATCGATGTTTTACTGAGTTATGTTCACAGAGTCGCATTAGAGCCAAGCGACATTCAAGCACTAGCTCCGAAGTTACTCTGCAAGACTTTAGGGCTTGGAGAGCTGATTGGCTGTCTGAGCAGATGTAGATATGTTTCTTTGCGAAATCTCTTTCTAGGTTTTCATGGGTGCAGGCCAGTATAGCGTATACTTCGGCCTGGAAAGCAGTAGCGTACTTGCCCAGAGAGAAAGAAAGTTTTACTGTTGGCGATTCGCCATAGACACCTGCGCCTATACCGCCTTGGGTCCTAAAGCCATCTGCGAACCATACAGGGTCCTTGGGAGTCAGAAGGTTGCAGTTTTGGATGCTCTAATCTTCGGAAAGGATGATTTTGTAAGGTGTGTTGAAGAAGTATCTGTTGAGATGACATAGGTCTCCACCAACCTCGGCAAGACCCTCATGTGCCCCAGTGATACCTCAGCATTTGACCACTGCCCAGCACACTTGAGCCTGTAAGCTGCCTAGCCTCAGCCGCAATCACTATGTGAAAGGGTGTAAGTCCGAGAAGTGCCTGCAGAGCCGAAGTTGGGGCAATTCGCATTACTCTTATCACTCATAGACAAGCTAGTCGTTGGAGTTGACCAAGACGTTTGCTTGCGCTTATTGTGGTGGTAGAGGGCCACCATAGGTGAGTAGGGGCCTTATTACCGCCATGTAAATCCACATGATGACATTCGGTTTTAGGCCCCAAGTTTTCCCGACGGTGCATCTGCTCATCCAGAAGGAGGCAGTTGCTCTTTGTATTTGTCTTTCTGGGTGCTCCCTCCAGGTGAGTTTAGCATCCAGGATTACTCCTAGGTACTATTGTACTATCACGTCGGTGTCACTAAAATATTGTAATCTGGTGAAATACCAGACTCCAATACAAAGATTAAAACAAACTTTAGGAGGATGTGTTATTTATTGAATAGAAAAACCGTAACTAAATAAACAATAACAAAAACATATCAACCCCAAACAAGGCAACCCGATAAATGTAGTGCACGCGCACTACAGCACTTAACCTTCCCGGCGGCCCTCAAAGAAGTACCAGATAGTTGTGGTTCTTGAAATCACACAATCCTCCTTTTCCTCGTGAAGACTACTAGTTCGGTGTTGGTACGGTTAACCCCCAAGTTGTGCCTTCTGCACCATGTTTTCACAATTTTATTCTGAGAGCATTCTGGATTACCCCACAGATTGTGTTTGTAAATTTTCCTATAGCAAAGATGGCAAGGTCATCTGCATAGCCATACGTGAAGATGCCTGCTTCGTTCAGTTCCCGCAGGAGCCCGTCCACGACGAGGAACCACGTAGAGGAGAAAGTACTCCTCCCCGCGGATACCCCCGTCTGACGGTCACCCTTACGGTACTGTCATTGAGAGTGCCAATCGGTTTGCGGTCTTCTAGCATTGCTCTTATCCGTCGAACGATAGAAGCTGGATTCCATGGTTCGTAGCGGCAGTGCATATTGATTCGAAGGCCGTGAACGGTATCGTACAAAAGGACGACTTGCGAACTCAGCACTTTTGGATCGCCCTCCGCAACTTTCTTAATATCTTACATACATACACGTATGCATCAATTGTCTCTCCACGTTCCAGGAAATTAACCAACAATACGCCTTTTCTGTCCTAAAAAACTGTAACAATAAGATTCTGATTTTCGAACGTTTGTTTAAACTTTTAGCTTTGGGGAACTTGCGTACTTTCACTGTATTTATTGTTGCTTGGTGTCAACATTTATGTACGAAATCCACGACGCCCCGCCAATTACAATTTGGTGCAGGGACTCGCTGGTTTTTGTGAACATCCGTCAACATTTTTGGTAGCCACCTCGCACAAAGTTGGTGGTACCGTATCCTGTTCGTAACAGATATCGATTAATATCATACATTAAAAGACCGGATGTTCAAACTTTGGGGAGAGCGTGCAGACGCAGGAACCACGGTACAACATTTCAGTATTACGATTTTCGCCTTAGAATTTTACGAAGAACATCACCAGGTTTTTCGTTAATTTACACACCCTGTATATTAATTAAATCAGCTTCAACCATCTTATGTCAATTATCTACCATTCACTGCTCGACCTATTGCCCATTTTATAAATTCAAAAAATCGTGTTGCAAACCACAAAGGATTTATGATTAAATGACTAAGGAGATTTGCCAGTATTGGCCATAAAACTACATTAAACGGTGTTGTGCAGATTTTGCTGACGGTGCCGTGAACAAAAATAAATCTAAATAGTCCTAAATGGGTATCCAAACTGCTATGTGAGACAGGAAGCGTTACCACAAAGCAGAGTAGTGAGCGACTACTAAAATGTACCACGGAACTAATGGATACTGCTCGGAAAATAGTAGAAAATGCCAGTTTTGTAGTGATGCAAGAAGATCAGTGCAAAAGCTGCCGTAGCCTGTTCGTGACAACTTCATATAGTACCGTACATGAAGTTTGAGGAACATTTACGGCCATTTCCGCAATCGTAAAAGGCCGATCTTTGCGGATTTTCCTGTTAATTGTTTCCACAAAACCGTCGTTGACAAAAGAAGATCTCCTACTTCGTTCTTCATCGTGCGGGTTTGTTCGACCATATCTGAAATTCCTATACCACCGTCTGACCTTTCATGATGTCTGGGCCATAAACCATGTATATTTGTAAATTTTAGCAACGGTTTCGTTTTCGCATGGCGAAAACGAATCATAGCGCACACTTTACGCTTGGCGGGATTTTCAATCGTAATGTTCATTTTAACGCTTTAATATACATCTAAATATAATGACAGAACCACGATTAAGTGACGTGCGGCTAGCTCATCCACCACTAAAGCACCCCCACAATGCACCAAATTGACTACGCCCCTCATTCGGCGGGAATATTTAAACGGTCCTTACTGTCGGAATAAGTTAAGCAAGTAAAAAATCGAAAATGCTAGCGCGGTTTTGGCTATATTAATTATTAAGTTTTTTAATTTACACTTATTTCGGCGTTGTTAGCTTAACTTTGTTTTCTATGCGGCTTCATTATTTAGACAAGATTATGTATGTTTCTGTTCTTATTTATTGTAGCAACTGTTTATCAGTTTCGTTCTAAAATATTTCGTATTCCCTTAACACTTGTGTCTACTGGCTGCCTGCCTGGTCTTGTTAGCTTTAGTATTTCAGTTTTATGACCACTTTCGCGCTAACTCCCTAAGGCACATCCTGCTGTAAAATTATGATTTAAAGCGGATACTTCTTGAGCTCCTAATTTTACTATTTATTACACAAGTAAAGCAATCTACTCTAACTGTTTCAAATTTGTTAACATATCTAAACTTATTTTCTACAAGGATTTGTAATTGAGAACCATCTTATAATCTAGTACAGGACCACCTACTCCACCGATAAAATGTGTTGGTTTTTCTTGAAACTTTTTATGCTGTTCTTTACTGCGGCAGTTTGTGCTATTTCGCATCAAACGCATATAAATCGGCAAAAAATTTCGTTCTTTCCCTAACTTTTTCATTGCCCGCTAGAATTATAGCATCTAAAACTTCCTTGCGAGTTGAAGAACTATTTCTTACTGTTACTAATGTCAAACCTTGTTGTGTTCCTTTTCTTTTCACACTAAGATATTTTATCGAAATGTGTCCCTCTGGGTAGCAATTCATTTTACGGTTCTGAAAATGTTTGTGGGCTGGTGATTGTTTATGACACCGTTAACGTATGGTGCTTGATTAACTAACTAACTAAGCATCATTTAGGTATATAGGAAGCGACGAGAATTGTTTCTAAACTTGATTCAATGGGCTAAAACAAGTCGAAAGTTAAGAGTATACATTTTTCCAATTATTCTCCATTATCGAGTTGTTGATAAAAAAGCAAATAATAAGTTTTATCGCACGGTCGCTCCAATTAGTTGTGTAGCATTATTCAAATTAGGTGGCTATGGCCATGTTAAAAATTTATGAATATTGATAAATATTATAATTGTCATTTCCTTCTGCTTTTTATGTTTATAAGGAAACTACACTACTGTAATCGAGATTACGTCAATATGTTGGAACTCTTACATGCGTGTAATGACAATGCCATTGGTGCGGCTAGGGCAGATGCGAATAAGATTCCAAATCGCCTACACCCTGATGCAAAAACTATAAAACGAGCAAAGATTAATGGAAACATGTAATTTAAATTTAAATCTTCGAAAAAATTAGGCAGGACGTCAACCTATACTAAGTATCGATCAAGAAGAGCAAGTTTGAATTTATTGAAGCGGAACTAAGCGCAAGCCTTGGAATTATATTGTCCCAAACTCATTTCCAAAAAGGTACAACTCACAGATTATACAGGAGAAATGGTCCATTTAGGACTCAAAAAATTCAAGTTTTCCATGACGATGTAGGGAGCTTCGAGTCAATTTTTGTAGATGGTTATTGCATAGCGTAAACGACAGTCCGCATTTTTTAATTTTATTTTCCTTTCAAAAATGTAGAATTTGCACAAAATGCGAAAACCTGTAAATTCCCAAGCTTTTTGTAAATTCCAACCAAATACAACATAATAGAATTAAACCAACTAACAAGACAACCCATGACAACTTCAGGCCAACAAACTTAATTCTAGCTAATTCTGACCCTTACTGTATGTAATAATTAGTTAGAAAATTATCACGTTAAACCGAGCGACGAACGTTCACAACGTTTTAACAACCGGCGTAAGCATTGATCTAAGAAAAACATTTTAAGAAACAGTATGTGTAGATCCTGTGATATGCAGGTGGAGCGTTTACCGCTACAAGTTTTTATTCAACTCAACAAAATTAGAAAGGTGGAGTGTTGGAATTGAACCATAACAGATGAAGGTTGCAAATTAGCGATGCCACATATGGAAACATGAAACAAAGAACCGAGTCATCAATCTCTTGCTGCTGTTAATTACTATAGACTAACTCACCGGGGAGCCACCCCCTTCACTCGGTTGAACGGGCAGTTTAATAATAATAATCATTGGATCAAATTATTAACACCTTTATTCCTCATCCTCCTGGGTCCGTCTACCCTTGGTTCCGGAGACACTTCAGCCTATATATTGTATTCACCCTGACAGTTACTCACACCTAATCCATAATCTTGCTTCGTCGAACCATAGGTACGCTACGGTCGGTCACTCATGAAGTGTGTATTAAAGTCTCCCGGCTCCATACCATACATGTTTGCCCGAATATGCGTTGTCTTTTACCACCCAGCATAACGCAGCTGCATAGAATATGCATTGCGATTTCTGGTACTTCACTACAGACTCTGCATCTGGGATCTTCATCGAAATTCCTAATCCTCTTGAGATGATCCTTGACAGTCGCGTGTCCTGCTGGGAGGTCCCTAAAGATTCTCTAACATAAGCAGTTCTGTGTATGTGTTTGTGCAAAGTACTTTAATAAATGTTAGTTTGCAAATCAATTCGCTGATAAAACTACGAATTGCATTTCTTAGTACTTCCAATACAGGTTCAGGACCATAGTAGGGCCCTGGTGATCCCTACCTTGCGAGTTCATCCGCTTCTTCATTACTTTCGATCCCGCAATGGCCTGTACCCCGAGCAGTCTTACAATATTCTGCCCTGCCAAGTCATTGAGTTCTTCGTAGCAATCCCAGACCAGTCTGGATGCGGCCTAGCTGCTTGAGAGTGATTTTAGGGCCACCTGGCTGTCCAATAGAAAGCCCTTCTATTGTTTTTTGACCCACAGTGTAATATCTCAAATATTTCTATTTGGAAAACGGAACCGTACCTATAAAGTAGAAAGCTAAAAGTTTTCCTTGGCTTTACACCATATACTCCACCTCCAGTACCTGTCTTGGTTTTTGAGCCTACCATGTACCAAATTAGGCTTCCAGGAGGAAAGTTCTGTTCAGGTGCACGCCACTCTATTCGATCCTGAATTATGGCCTCGAAGAATGTAGTGATTATTGCTACGATTTGTTCGCTCTGATGATTGTTAACTTCCACATCATTGTCCATACGACATTACTTTGGTTTTAATACTATCTCAACACCTGGAAAGGGTCTCTAAAGAGTCAATAGGAGTGGGAAACCATCTACATATGTCTCTGCGATATACATTGAATTGCCTAGAACGTATATGTAACAGGATTTTGGGGCCCTAGGGCCCCGGTTTGTACATCATACAATACACCGTGGTGGGTCACACTTGTACAAGCTTTCAATATCACCTAGGAGGCTCTCAATCACAACCACACTCGTATAACACCAGCAACATCATCATATACACTTTATCTCACTATGTCTACATACGAGCAGAATACGCAATTACTAGCGCCCTCTTACTTCAACCCCCTGCCCTGTATTTCTTCACCCTTGGGGTCAAGTTGTGGCCCGAGGTTCTCAATCAGTTACGCACACATGCAAACGTAGATTTTATTCAGATATCTTTACACTAAATTAAATTAATACACAACACAAGATCCTAAACTCACTAAAAGAAATCAGAAGGTGTCGCTTGATGGCAACTTTTCTATTTCTCTTGTTAAAAAGTATTTTGTAAGATTGCTGCTTATATTAGTTGATCAAAATGCCTTCGTATCAATAAGAAGAATTAATCCTGCGCTTCATAATTTTTCTTTTTCTGAACATCATAATCAAAATCCCAATTTTAAAGGAATATAATGAGGTCTCCTGATATGAGAGAAGCTTTTCGGTTGACCACGTACGATACCTTTGGTAGTTTATGTCGCCACTAAAACGGAACTATATGATTCATCGTTGAAGAATGTAACATTTAAAATGTCACCATTGTTGAGGTTTTCATTAAACCATGTACAGTATCGTTGACGTTTTTCAAAATCTGTTGGCAACGACTCTTGAGCGTCTTGCACTACATAATTATGCAGTACTTTCTTATGGAATGTCTACAGTGTAAATGTTTAGTAACTCCGTTACAAAAACAACATTATACTCACTACATGTTTAATGCGACAAACATGTTCATGATGAATTGGAACTTGAATTCGTTCGCTGCCGTTTTCGTGGATCCGTTGAACAAGACGATCTATGTGCTAACTGAAAATTTAAAGTGTTGTGGAACTGCTCTTGGAATTGATTGAAGGAAGCAAGATAGGAGTACTGTCTGACACCGTTTTAGTCACATTTTCCGGATCGAAAATTTGCTTTGAAGTGAATGTATTCTGCATTGTCGTGAACACCATGTTAACTCAAAATGACCCGCTCTTATTCAAAGCAAAACTATATAAATTGATTGTCTTATTTTACAGGCAATGTGCGCACGCACTGCTCATGTGCCGAGGGATGTAAATATTGCTAAACTAAAGGTTTGTAAACAAGGCGGAATGGATTGTTGATTATAATAGGACTAAATTGAGGTCACACGCCCTTTGATTTTCCTGTAAAATGCTGACGTATTCACAACCTACATTTTACAATAAATGTAAGTAGTAAAAATTATGCTTCTTGCTTTTATTATGTAAAATAACATTAATATTCAAGCTGTATTATGATGAAAAATGGAATTTATCTAAAAGATTGGTGAGAATCAAGAACTTGTTGCGCAGTCAACCAAATGTCTATTAAAAATAAAACATTCTAATACAACAGGTTATACTCTTAAATATAAATAAACAATATGGTTGTCTGCGGAGAGCAAATGAATTAATAAAACGAGGCAGTCTAGAAAGTTATCCTTAATACCGCAAATGCAGTATTAAAGAAAGAGCGTGCAATGCAGTAGGAAAGCAAAAAAGTGGTGATATCCACAAAAGGAACAAGTTTGTGCTACATTTTTCCGTTTCTTATTTTTATTTATCCTTTTGTAAAGCTTTGCTACTGTAAGCTGGAGACTCATATTTCATTCGTTTTGAGTAAAATGTTTTATCATACAGTCGTTAGGAGAATTTACTCTGCACAAAATATTAAAAATGGCTTTTTATAATAGCAGATATGTTGTCCTGCTCATTAGTTACATTCCCATATTTTGGTACCCAAACTCAGAAGTAATATTACATTTTTGTGTACCAAATACTCATATCAAAAACAGCTAACAATATGAAATATTTAAACAGATCAATCACTTTATAAAATAGAATTGAGTAGTAGATTGAAAAATATTTTGTAGGGATAACAACAAGGCTTTCAAAAATTTTGATTTTTAAATGTTTCGGAATGTTCGATTAGCTACCAATTGATTCTTGATGGGTTATGCGGGGAAGATCGGGATTCGATCCTCACTTTGATGAGCGGGTTCTTCAAAAAGCTATTCGCTCTGTTGGAAGACATTGGGACAACTACAAACAATACTCAGGTGTTGGTAGGGTTGCCTAAGTACATGGAATCTTCTTGAGCGGTTAGCAGACTAAAATTTAACCTGAAACACTGTATGGCTGGGTAGCACAAACCACTTGAAAGTTGAGTCGCCAGCGTGCTTCATTATTCTATCACCTTACACTTTTACAAGAAAAGGAATGCAAAATTACAAACATTTTATTATTGCAATTTAAGTTAAAATCTGCGATATTACAAAACATTATGGTTAATATTATTAATAATAATTTAATACTTTATCGACTAGCTTTTGATGTTGGTGACTAATTTGTTTCTATTTAGCACAGATGCAGTGATTAAATCCAATGCTTTTGTTGGTTTTTTCTTTCTAATGATGTAAGCTATCATTTGCCATGAGTTTTTGATGAGATAAAGGTCTGCGGACTATGCTGGCCGAACCATTCTATCGAATTTATTAGTCGACTTCCAATATCGAACCTCTGTTGCTCTATAACAAGGTCGCTTTCATCCTGTTCAATAAACTTTCGTTCAACAAAGAAATTCTTCCCACCAGGCAGCATTTTATTCTGCATTACTTTAATGTATTTTGTGGTGTTCGCTATTCCAGAGACGATATCCAGTCGACCAACGTACCATACAAAGTCATAGCTTCGGCGCTTTATTCTTGAAAATACGCATTTTTATTAAGATTCTGCTGATATATGTACTACCAACATCATTATTGATATTAAAGGTGGATATATTACTGAATAGCACCTCTTACCACTCTTCTGGTGCCCAGTGACGATGTTCCTTTGCCCATCGCAAACAAGTGAGTCTCTGTTACTCGCAAATCAGTCCAAAATTAAGTCTCAGTTTCAGAAAAATAAAACACAAGTCTCCTCCACAAAAATATATAATATAATGCTACATATGTTTCGGCCTTTTTAACTTAAAAGCCATCTTCAGGCAAACAAACTAAAATTAACTCTAACAAACAAGAAACAAATGTGAAGGTCTAAAAGACCGCCATACATATTATTATATTATATATTTTTGTGGAGGAGACTTGTGTTTTATTTTTCTGAAACTTTTGCTTCCACTACGAGGAATGGGTTACTGTAACTTAATTAAGTCTCAGTGTCTGACGATAATTTGGTCGGTTCTGTAGAATTAAGGCTCCTGTCAGTCAGACTGGTTCTTCTTGTTAAAGCTTCATATCTGGCGGAGGATATTTTTGTGCCACCAACGGTTTAACCTCAAATACAAATGATAATTGTGTTGTGTATGGTGG
This sequence comes from Limonius californicus, assembly GCA_014611495.1. NCBI lineage: Eukaryota > Metazoa > Arthropoda > Insecta > Coleoptera > Elateridae > Limonius > Limonius californicus. The sequence continues at coordinate 24,371 of JABXWE010002568.1, read as the reverse complement.
GTTGCAGTACAAGATTTTTATACGGCACATGGTAATATTGAAGGATGAAACTCCAGCCATAATCCACGCGTCGGTTACGGCTGGACGCGGCGTCCTGTCCAGTAAGCGAGCGCTCTGCCAAATGGCATCTAACCGCACAAATTGTTAAATATCCAAAAGGTTAATTCTTTAGTTTTTAAGTTATAACAAGTTCAACCAAAAATCACAAGATTGCACGAAGAGCAAATTAACGTTTCTAAACAAAATTTGACAACAACATATCTAACTTCCACATCCGTTTCCGAATTTTTTTCGTAAACTTACCCATTTTGTACTGTGTATACATTAAAATAGTTGGAAATCGGTTTTCATCTTTTTATGTTTCACCAGATTTAAACAGTGTAAGCAGTAGTTTTAAAATTTAAAAATAATTAACTATCTTCAGGACCGCGGAATTGCGGAATTTTAAATATCGATAATAGTGATACGAATTCCAGGGAGTTTTCCAGATTTTTTCTTAATCTATTTGAGAAATCTCTTATCGCCAGTTTTACATCTTTTGGTAAGCATGGAAATTTATGTAGGTGCATACGATACGGCCGAAGTTATCTATCGTTAATTAAAATAAAGGAGACCCTGGAGATACTTCAACGCGTTTGAAGTATATCTTCCGCATGCAGAAAACAGCTGATGCAGCGCACTTCGGACTATCAGCGGCGTTGATAAGACTATATTTAATTCTTAAATAAAATTTTGGTTGTGTGAGAGAGATTCGGAAATCTGTAATTTCAACCAGAAAGAGGTCGTCGTCACCATTATTCTATATCTAAAAATTGATGGTTGGATAATTATGTTTTAAAATTACCGTTATTTCAGTTTCAGTCAAAAATAAATTCTGTTCTTGGTTTATACGAGGCTTGTTGAACTGGAACCCATCTTTGATCAACTTAGCCTTGAAAACTAATGCAATAATTCAAATGACGTTTATTAATATTAGTAGTGTTTGCAAGCAACACATTAATAAGTTTCTGACGTTTAAATGGCGTTTATTGTTGAAAATTCGTCCACGTTTGATCAGCGTGCGGTCCTACAATTGTTATGCGCTGAGGATGTGCAGCAATTGCAGATCCATACACGAATGCAAGCAGTGTATGGAAATGCATGTATTGAGTACCCAACTGTGAAGGAATGGTGCTGAAAATTTTCGAATAGAAAAGAGGGGACTATGGCTGAGCCGCGACCAGGTGCACGGTGTACTGCATTAACAGAAAACAATATGGCATGTGTGTAAAGCCTTATTAGTGAAAATCCTCGAATTTCAATTAGAGAAATTTCAGAAACTGTTGGTGCGGGTATAGGATCTCTCCATAGTATTGACCGTAATCTGGGTTACAACAAAGTTTGTTCTCAATGGATTCCTCGTCTCTTGTCTAATGAACAAAAATGCTTGCGAATGGTCTTATCTCTGCAACACCTCACACACTATAGGCAAAATGGTGATGACTTTGTTCTGTCAATAGTTGCTGGTGACGAAACTTGAAGCCATTACTACGAGCCATCCAGTAAGATATCGTCGATGCAGTGGAAACATTCAAGTTCACCACCACCAAAGAAGTTTAAAGCACAACCTTCTACAGGAAAGGTGAATTTGTACAATGAAAGTTTAAACAAGCTTCACCAAGCAATTAGACGGAAACGTCCAGGAAAACTTAAGCGTGGGGTTATCCTGCTACACAATAATGCTAGGCTTTATTTTACTAATGTGATAAAAGAACATCTTGAACGAAAGAAATGGAGGACTTTAGAGCATGTACCCTCTAGATCGTATCTATCGTCTTGCAATTTCCATATTTTTGGACCACTGAAAAAGGCGTTAAAAGGCCAGCATTTTGAGTCTGAAGCAGAAGTACAGATAGCTGTGGACATCTTCAATCAGCAGCCACAGGAATTCTAGGAGCAGGGTATACGTCGGTTAGTAAAACAGTGGGATAGATGCCTTAACCTTGGTGCATCGTTCGGGTCCTTTTCGACCCAGTTGCTGCTTTATTTATCGCCTAAACTTTTATTACTTGTTCTAGATATTTGAGCTCTTAGGACTTTAGTTGTAATAAATATAGCTTCAAGATTTTGTAATTAGCCGCAAAATATTTGTTTCAGTTTTTTAGTAGTTTAAATTTACACACATAGGTTGTTTGGGTCACTTTTGTCCTCTCCTCTTTAAAACCCGGAACATGCTGAAACTCGCATAATTCCGTACAGGCCGGTGTGAGTAATGGCAACAGGTTGAGACCTGCATGTAAACCTCTTCAGTATATCTTATCCCACAGTGCTTGTATATCGTTCAGTGAGTGTTGAATCTTAGTTCTGTGTACGTCTTGTGAGGAGTAACTTTTTTTTATTATGACTTCAAAACAATCAAAATATGTGCCTTCTTTGACACAAAAGCAACTAGAAGAAGCAATTGATGATTCAGACGAAGAAAGATTTGATTTGCAAGATTCCTCTGATGGATGGGATCCATCTGACGAAGAGGAGTGCTCTGAAATTGAAGATCATATTTCTGTTTGTTCGGAAAGTGACTCAGAAGGGGAAGAACCAAAAATTTCAAATGTCACATCCGAAACTATGTTATCGAAAAACAAGCAAATTGAATGGTCTTCTGAACCTCCTATACGTCAAGGGAGACTTGCTGCACACAACGTTCTTACAATGACACCTGGACTTACTAGGTACACCACTTCGAGGGTGGAAGACGAGCTATCTGCTTTTATGCTTTTCTTTCCACCATCAATTGAAAAACAAATTTTAGAAAATTCAAACGTGGAAGGTCGTCGAGTGTATGACACAAATTGGAAAGATTTGGATGCGCAAGATCTATATTCCTATATTGGTTTATTGATTTTAGCAGGGGTTTTCAAATCTCGCAACGAATCGACAGAAAGCTTATGGGATGCCGAAAAAGGTAGGAGTATATTTCGTGCAACAATGTCTTTAGAGAATTTCAAACGAATTTCTAGAGTAATAAGATTTGACAATAAACAAACACGAACTGAAAGAAGATCCCGGGATAAATTTGGGGCTATTAGGGAGCTTTGGGACAAATGTGTGAAAATTTTATCAAAATTGTTCAATCCAGATGCGAATGTAACCGTTGATGAACAATTGGTTGGGTTCAGAGACAGGTGCCCTTTTAGGCAATACATGCCCAATACGGAATTACATTTTGGGTATTATGCGACAATAACACAGCGTACGTATGGAACATCCAGCCGTACCTTGGAAAACTTCCTGGAGGAGTCAGAGAACAAAATCAGGGTATGCGGGTTGTTTTGGACTTATCTTACGGATTGAAAGGCCACAATATTACATGCAATAATTTTTTTACGTCGTATGCACTAGGCCAGATTCTACTCAAGCGAAATATCACAATGATTGGTACAATGAAAAGAAACAAGACTTGTATTCCACCAGAACTATTACAAATGAAAAATGTACCAAAAATGTCTTCCAAGTTTGCATTTACTTCTGATACTTGCTTGGTCTCATACCTTCCCGAAAAATCGAACAAATGTGTTATATTGCAAAGTACATTACATTCGGAAAAAGCAGTATCAAACCAAACGAGTAAAAAGCCTGTAACTATACTACATTACAATAAAACAAAAGGGGCAGTCGACACCTTGGATAAAGCAGTTATGTGTTATACAGCAAAGAGGAAAACAAACCATTGGCCACTTATCGTCTTCTATAATATAATTGACATATTAGTTCTTACAATGCCTACGTTTTATTCTTGAAAGTAACTAATAGTAGGGGTTTAAAAGATCGTCGAAAACGACGACGCTGTTTAGAAAATTTGGGCATGTCGCTGGTAAAACCACAGATTGAACGAAGAAAGTACCTTCCTAGAACAAAAGCCGCAAGGGACGTTGTTGAAAAAGTAAAATCTGCTACAGCGAATGTTCAAGATAAAGCAGCTTCAACATCAACTCAATCTAGAAAGAGGGGCAGATGCTATATGTGTAAAAAACAGACAATAAGTGCTCTAGTTTGTGCTGCAAGTGTGGAAACTATTGTTGTAAGAAACATTTAGAGCAAATATGCACACAGTGTTATAAATAGATCAAATGATTTTTTTGCATTTATAAACATACTTTTTCTTCTGTCAATTATAAATTTCATTTAAGTGTTCTTTTCTTTACTAAATATTCATTTTTACATTTCGCATTGTCTATTTTGCGTATACGTTTATTCTTAGTTATTGCCTTTGTTTTGAAAAGTATTGTTCAATTTCCTTTTACGAAATAAATGGTTGCTCTTTGTACACTACAGAATATTTACTTTAATACAAAAAAGAAGGTGATATTAACCAGTCATTTTCACGTAATGGGTCGTTTTGGACCCGGGCACCTTATGTGTGTAGACAAAACGAACGACGCACCAAGGTTAAGATTGCAGTAAAATAATTTTGTTACGTTAAGTAGGTTGACAAACTTTAGACTACTTTAAGTTGCGTTGAAAACCTCAAGCTGCTTAAAATTACGTAGAAATTACAATCAAAATTAGGCAGTTTTAATTTAAATTAAGTTACATTAGGTTGAAAGAGATATAGCTTAGACACAAGCTCATAAATTAGGTTAGATTCGGTTCTTTTACATTTAAGTTAGATTAGGTTAGTGCACTTTTATGTTAAGATTGGGCGAATTTTTTCTAGGAAATTATTTTTATTTAAATTGGGCATGAAAAGGTATATACGGAGTCTCCCAATATATTTACCAAATTCTGTTTCCTTCGTTTTATAAAAATAAAGCCGATATTAAAATAAATTCGTTGAAGATAGGAGTAAAATAATTTTGTTACGTTAAGTCAGGTTGAGATTACTTTAAGTTGCATTGAAAAACTCAACCTGATTTAAATTATGATCAAAATTAGGTAGTTTAAATTTAAATTAAGTTAGATTAGATTGAAATAGATTTAGCTTACATACAAGCTTATAAATTAGGTTAGATTCGGTTCTTTTGCATTTAAGTTAGATTAGGTTAATGCACTTTTAGGTTAGGATTGAGCGGCTTTTTTCAAGGACATCATGTTTATTTAAATTAGGCATGAAAAGGTATATACAGGGTCTCCCAATATATTTACCAAATTCTGTTTCCCTCATTGTAAAAAAATAACACGATATCAAAATAAATTAGTTTAAGATCGGAGTAAATAATTTGTTACGTTAAGTCAGGTTGACAAACTTTAGAAGTTGCGTTGAAAAACTGAAGTTGCTTTAAATTATGTAAAAATTATGATCAAAATTAGACAGTTTAAATTTAAATGAAGTTAGAATAGATTGAAAGAGATTTAGCTTACATACAAGCTTATAAATTAGGTTAGATTTGGTTCTGTTACATTTAAGTTAGATTATGTTAACGCACTTTTAGGTTAGGATTGAGCGGCTTTTTTCAAGGACATCATGTTTATTTAAATTAGGCATGAAAAGGTACATACGGGGTCTCCCAATATATTTATCAAATTCTGTTTCCTTCATTTTAAAAAATTAAGGCGATATTAAAAGAAATTAGTTTAAGATTGCAGTAAAATAATTTAAGTTGCGTTGAAAACCTCAAGCTGCTTTAAATTACGTAGAAATTACAATCAAAATTAGGCAGTTTTAATTTAAATTAAGTTACATTAGGTTGAAAGAGATATAGCTTAGACACAAGCTCATAAATTAGGTTAGATTTGGTTCTGTTACATTGAAGTTAGATTAGGTTGTGCACTTTTAGGTTAGGATTGAACGACTTTTTTCTAGGACAATATTTTTATTTAAATTGGGCATGATAAGGTATATACAGGGTCTCCCAATATATTTTAGTTCATTCTCAGAAAATAAATATCATGGCTAGTATTGACCTTTGGGACACAGTATATACAATCACAATCAACTACTTTTATGCAAAAAAATTCACTCAATGTACACAACAAATACATAATTTTATTAACGTAAATAATCGAATACATATAAGATGATACATAAGTAAAACAATTTCAACAAAGTTATAATTTTGCTAGCAATACAGACATTTTGGTGGCTCTTAAATCAGATTTATTTATTATACACCTATCTAACAGTCTATTTACAAAGAAACTCGTACAAAAGTATGAAATTTTAATAAACGTACAAAAGACAGAGGCCAACACATCAAAATGCAAGTAACTGGATCACAAAGTACTTAGGATAACGGCGTGTAAAACGCAACTGCCACGAAATTGTGCTTTCAAAGCAAACCGGTAGATAGCATAATTGTTCATATCAGCGTAATCTATACAAAGCTATGAGAAAATATAGGAGTAACTATAAGAAACGTATGATATGCTCGTGAATTGATGTAAAAATTGGAGAACTTTTTGATTTTTGTGGAAAAGTTCCTAATTTAAACCACGTACACTCAGTGAACTTCAGCTCATATTGTCAAAGTTACAAACTAGCTACAAAGGTTTGGTTCAGTAGACATACATGGTGTCCCAAATACTAGGGAAATAAGGAATGAAAGGTTATTATATGCAAATATTCAAGTACATAACTGTTAAGATGCAAATGGTTTTTGAATTAGAAAATTTTTTAAATTTATTTTTACTTACAGGGTGCACTGTAAATAATGATTTTATTATTATATACAATTCTTTCTCCAAAATTCAGAGCAAAAGTTAATTTAGATTAGAATTTACAACCACCTGCATTCGGCTACAGACTAATATTTAAAAAGATAACTGAGGTTAGTTTCCTAGCTGCTGTGCATGCCTATCAAGTTTTATTTTAATCACATTAGAATCAGTATTACAGTCGATACAATCTACCTGGGACACTCTGTATGCACAGAACCAAGTAGTTTCAATTAGGAAACAATATCTTCATCCTCGCAATGCGCGATTATAAAAATAATATGTTGTAATATCGCTTCTATTTAAAAGCTTAATATTAATATTGTGCATCATCGTATTGTACAAAATATATTATGAAAACTTAATACATAATACTCTTTTTTATACACATCTACACTTACAACTGATTTTGTGAGCATAACCTTAAAAGAAACTAATATTACATTTTTGGATTGCATCAAACTTGTTTTTATTTGGTTTTTTTACTGCTGCTTTTGCATGACAGCCATTTATGTATGCACATGTCGTTTACAGTTCATGAAGTGTTCATTTCAAAGTAAGCTGGATTAGCTGAAGTAATTTTAGGATTGGTTAAAATTAGGTTAAATTAAATTAATTTAAGCCCAAATTAAGCTAAAACTTGATTAAAACGAAACTAAGTTAGCTTAAATTAGGTTAATTTAACATAACCTAAGCTCAGGACAGGTCGAGGTTAAATTAAATCAAATTAAACTACGCTGGCTTAACTTGGATGAATGTAGGCTTACTTAACTTAAGCTTAGGTTAAGATTAACTTTAAATTAGACAAAGTCAAGTTAAATGAGCTTAGATTAGGCAACTGCAAGCTAACCCAAGCTTGGCTTAAGGTTAACTTTAAGAAATTCAATTAAGTTAAATCTAACTTGACCTAAGTTCACGTTAAATTAAAAAAAAAAGCTCAAGTAACTTAAATTAGATGAAAGCTTACTTAACCTATGCTCAGGTTAAGGTTAATGTTAAATTAGATGAAGTTAAGTTAAATTAACTTGGATTAGGCAACCTTAAACTAACCTAACTTAAACTCAGGATATGGTTAATTTTAAAGAAGTTCCGTTCATTTAACCTGAACTACGCTCAGCCTAGGGATACAGTTAAATTAAAAAAAAGTAAGCTTAAATAGGATTGTTGTAAATTTATTTAACCTAAGCGTAGGCTAGGGTTATCATTAAATTAGACAGTCAAGTTAAGTGAGCTTAGATTAGGCAAACTCAAGGTAACCTAAGCTTGGCTTAAGGTTAACTTTAAAGAAATTCTATTAAGTTAACCTAACCTAAGCTCGACATACGCTCACGTTAAATTAAAAAAATTTAGCTCAAGTAGCTTAAATTAGATGAATGTAAGTAAGCCTACCTAACCTATACGCAGGTTAGGGTTAACGTTAATTTAAATGAAGTTAAATTAAATGAGCTTGGATTAGGTAACCTTAAACTAACTTAAGCTAAATTCTGGATATGTTTAATTTTAAAGAAATTCCGTTAGTTTAACCTGACCTAAGCTCCGCGTAGGGATATCATTAAATTAAAAAAAAAGTAAGCTAAGTTGGCTTAAATTGAATTGTTGTAAGCTTACTTAACCTAAGTTTAGGTTAGGTTTAACGTTAAATTAGACAAAGTTAAGTTAAACGAGCTTAGATTAGGCAAACTCAAGCTAACCTAAGCTTCGCTTAAGATTAACTGTAAAGATATTCAATTAAGTTAAACCTAACCTAACCTAAGTTCAGCATATGCTCCAGTTAAATAAAAAAAAAATAAGCTCAAGTAGCTTCAACTAGATGAATGTAAGTAAGCTTACTTAACCTATGCTCAGGTTAGGGTAAACTTTAAATTAGATGAAGTTAAGTTAAATGAGCTTGGATTAGGTAACCTTAAACTAACCTAACTTAAACTCGGGATATGGTTAATTTTAAAGAAGTTCCGTTAGTTTAACCTGACCTAAGCTCAGTTCAGAGATATAAGTAAGTTGGCTTAAATTGAATTGTTGTAAGCTTACTTAACCTAAGTTTAGGTTAGGGTTAACGTTAGATTAGACAAAGTGAACTTAAGTAAGCTTAGATTAGGTAAACTCAAGCTAACCTAAGCTTCGCTTAAGAGTAACTGTAAAGATATCCAATTAAGTTAAACCTAACGGAACCTAAGCTCAGCATAAGCTCCCGTTAAATTTAAAAAAAAAACGCTCAAGTAGCTTAAATTAGATGAATGTAAACAAGCTTACTTAACCTATGCTGAGGTTTGGGTTAACGTTAAGATAGATGAAGTTAAGTTAAATGAGCTTGGATTACGTAACCTTAAACTAAGCTAACTTAAACTCGGGATATGGTTAATTTTAAAGAAGTTCCGTTAGTTTAACCTGACCGAAGCTCAGTGCAGAGATATAGTTAAATAAAAAAAAAAGTAAGCCAAGTTGGCTTAAATTGGATTGTTGTAAGTTTAGGTTAGGTTTAACGTTAAATTCGACACAATTAAGTAAAATGAGCTCAGATTAGGTAAACCTAACCTAACTTAAGCTTGATTTAAAGTTAGTTTCAGACAAAACGAGGTTAAATTAAACATACTTAACCTAAAGTTAGTTAGGATGAGCTTAGACTGGTTTAAAGTTTCAGACAAAATTAGGTTAAATTAAACTTACTTAACCTAAAGTTAGTTTGGATGAGCTTAGACTGGCTTAAGTTAACACAAGTTAAGTTGGGGTACATTAGATTAAGGTTAGGTCCAATAGGAAAAAATTACAGTTCATCAAAAGGACAATTAAAGAACACGTGCGCGACATATGCACAAACAATTGCTCTGGTACAGTTGTTTATTTGTGTAACATAAAGGTTCTACTACCGTTACATTTACAAACCACACTTATGATTTTTTTTGGCAAGATGTTACATTTGTCCGACAGATAACAATAAAACTTACACATTTACTTGAACCAAAAACGGCCATTATATTAAAAATGAATCACTAGATTAATAATAATATTGCGTTAAATTTTAGTATTATAGAGCAACCGGTGGAGTATTAAAATTAAATATATTACAACTAAAATTACACTTACAAGAGTAGATATTGCAAATAATCATAAATGGTCCCTCGCCATGAAACAGGATAACTAATAAAACTGGAAAAGGTTTCCCTAAACATCGTCTAATATTAATAAACATTCTGCTGCGTTTGTTACCACCGATAAGATTGTAAATTCTTACAGGAACTTAGTTTTATTATCTTTTGATGCCAGTTTTACAACTGGGTGATCTCCATACTTGTAATTAATCATCTAATGATTAGGTTATCAATTTTTTGTAGACATTATACATTAGATCGGCTTAGGTTAGTTAAATATAAGTTGAGTACGTCTAAGCTGGGTTAAATTAACTTCAGTTGGGTTAGGTTACCTTAAATTAGGTTAGGCCAGCAGGTAATTTTAATTTATATACATTAAGCTAAGCGAATTAAATTTGTTAGGTTAGGTTAGCCAAAGTTAAGTTAAATTAGCTTCATCGAGGATAAGTTGGGTCAGTTAGTTAGTTTAAGTCAGATGCAGTCGTCCAAAATCGAATAGAATTAACTTGAGTTAAGTTAAATCAACTAAAATTGAATTAAATTAAATTAAGTTAAGCTGGGTCAGCTTTATGAATCTGAATTAGGTTAGGTTAGCTTATGTTAGAGAAGATCGACCAAAGTTTAGTTGAAGTAACTTCAGTTAAACTAGGTTAAATCGACAAAATTTGAGCTGAAGCAACATTACTTCATTTAAAGTAAGTCAATTTAAGTTGGATTATTAGCTTAAATTAATTTGAATTGGCTTAAGTAGCTAAGATAGGCCAAAAGTGAGATAAACTGACTTTAGTTAGGTTAGCGTACGTTACACCAGCTAGGCTACAGTTAGGTTACAGTAACCTAAACTAAGTTAGGTTAGGAAGGCTAAAGTTGGGTAAAATTAACTTTAGTTAACTCGGTTAGAGTGGCCAGACTTAGTTTGAGTTAGACTTGTTCAAGTGACATCTAATCTTAGCTACTTCTTTCTTTGTTTAACGTGCATTGAACAATAAGTAGGAAAGAGTAAGTAAAAAAAGAGCCAACAGAAAGGAAAAACAGATACGGCGACATGCTTGCGATCTTAGTTCCGTGTATAGATCTGAAAAATGCTTTTGCTTTGTTGGTAGGCTAAGCCGAAGAAGAGCCACTTTATGTAGAAGCTTTATAACTTTACTTAGCTTAGGTTAAGTAAACTTAAGTTAGATTAGGTTAGGTTAATCCACTTTAACCTAAATTAGTTTAGAAAGGATTAATTAAGTTTGGTAACTTTGAATCATGCAATCATAAAGGAATTAAAATTACACTAAGAATTCTGCAATAGTTTGATGAAATGTGCAATTGCAAATCATATTTACGAAATCAGAAATTCGTACAAAAAAAAATCCACACTCTATTGTAAACTCGAATGAAGATTTAAAAGAAACGGCTCTCTTTACCATTCCAAAAAACAACCTTGACAAGATGACTCAGAACCAAATATCTCCCCACACAAACAACTACTTATTTATACAGAACATTCTTAGCAGCAATTTCTCAGAAGCATACATCCTTGACTTATTTGTTCTTAGAACTCAATGGAAAACCAATATACAATCTTCAATTTTATTTTGACAAGCCAACATTTAAATTTCACAGCTACTATTACAACAAAATAAGTATTTCCAGTTATTCCTCTTCAAATAAACTATAAAAGATCACCTTTTATTGTTATCTGTACAAATGCAAAAAATAATTTGGAATAAAATTACTCTAGAGTATCTAAAAATTGCCTAATTACAAATATAAAGGTACCCTTGCTTGCTTTCTATTTTAATATCGGAAGTATATGTACAAATTTTTGAGTGCTTCAAAAACAAGTGACAAATCTAGGGCCAAATTATCCGGAATATGGTTTCGGTACATACTTAACTTAAACTAACTGAACAAGCTGGTTATGCAATTTATAAATTTCAGGACACTAAAACTGGCTTCAGTATTAATAAAAAGCTAATAGAACGACTTCACAAAGCCTAAAAACATGTAGATAATTTTTGGCTATTCAAGATTAAAGCAGCTCACACTCTAGCTATATTACAAATAGAAAGCAAACATGCAAACAAGGAATATAGACCTAAGGTGATACTAACAGCATTTTCGCTTGCCCTGTTTGTTGCTTTTGCGCAAGTTCACGACGTCGTTTTGTGTGACGTTTTGCCTCTCTTTCATTTCTAGCTTTGCCCGCAGAACTAATCTAGTCACACTTACAAACATTTCTTCTACATTAATGTTGTCCTTGGCTGATGTTTCAAACAACTGGATGCCCATCGTGTCTGCAAACCTTTTGGCATCTTCAGTTAATACTACTTTGCGATCCGGACAGTCATTCTTGTTCCCCACTAGAAATTTTCGGTTAATTGAGGTTATGTAGCAATGGAAAACAAAAAGGTCTTACCTAATATTCGATTAACCACATCACAATTTTGTTCAATTTCATGTAGCCACCTTTTAACATTTGCAAATGATTCCCCATTGGTAACATCATACACTACTATAACACCGTGAGTACCACGGTAGTACCTAAAATTTTATCTGTAACCTTCTGGCACTTACTGTACATAATTATGATTATACATACGTGCTGGTAATTGTTCTAAATCTCTCCTGCCCTGCTGTGTCCCATATTTGCAGTTTGATCCGCTGTCCATCTATGCTTACAGTGCGAATCTTGAAGTCAACACCTATGGTAGTGATGTAGCTCCCTGAGAAGGTGTTATCGGCGAACCTCAGCAACAAAGAACTCTTCCCGACCCCTGCACAATTTTCAAAAATCGGTGTTTAAAGGGGGTACACAAACTACCCCGCCCACACTTACCACTATCGCCAATGATGAGCAATTTAAAAAGATGGTCATAGTCTCGAGCCATTTTACCTTAATACGCCCCCCAGGAGTCTAGATCGCATATGCCAAATCATTAACCACACTTTTGTCCTAGTTTATCTCATGAGTGAATAAATTCGAGCTAATTTGAGTCAATTACTTGTGATAACAAGGGACCAGCAGAATTATCATTACAAATGACGTATAACAACGTTTTTTCCCTAAAACCTACCACCATTGGAAGTGAAAGTTACCAAAGGCGGTTTTTAGTAATTTCTGATGGTAGGAGATATACAAGATGTTTCTAAAATTGGATTGGAGTTTTTTTAAAGTACGAATCCTTTACAAGTTTTTTCATAATTTTGCGCCGTCAACTTTACCGCTAATTTATGAAGAAATAATAAACTTACACCAAAAAAGATTTAGGACTTTCTGACTTTATTTTACACCTAACCTGACTTCTTGAAATTATATGATCGACTTCTCTATTGACATATGTTTATTGCAACGTCATTTTATCTTTTGAATATAATAAATATGCGGAGGGAATACTATAAGAAACTAGCAGAAGAAATAGCAGAGTTTATGGAAACAGAAGGCGAAGAAGAAAAAACAATGAACGAAATACACTTTCCAATGATATTCCACAAATATAGGTAGGTGATGTATATAGTTCGATGTCCAGAATATACGGAAAAATTCCGAAAGAAAAAATAGAGGAAGAGATCAATGAAGTAGAAGAACAGAACTGTTTTAGGTCTGGACGATCCTGTATCGATAATATGTTTATGCTGAAATAAATTATTGAAAAAAAGAGTGCAAGTGGCAGATCTTTACATTTTACCTTCATAGACATTAAGAAGGCATATGGCAGTGTTCCTCAAAGCAAAATGTTGAAATACATGCAAAACTCCATCAGTAATATATATATCGCTGCCTTAAAAAATCTATACGAAAAATCGACAAGCTGTATAAGATCTGAATCACGTATTTCTACTGATTTCTTGTTCTTTAGTGAGCACTACAACCCGGGGTAGGTTTTGGCCTGCTGTACAATTTCCTTCCATCTTTTCCTGTCCATTACCATGTTCCACCAGTTTCTGTGACCTAGTTTCCTCAGATCTTCTGTTACGTCATCTTCCCATCGCTTTTTTGGTCTTCCTCTGTTTCTCGTTTCGTGTGGACGCAATTCTGTTATTTTTCTTGTTGCTCTTTCTGGATTTAACCTTTGTATGTGGCCCAGCCATTTAATTCTTTGTGATTTGACGAACCTCACTATATTCTCGCCTTGTATGAGTGCATCTAGTTCGTGGTTCATTCTATATCGCCATGCTCCGTTTTGTTCTTGTATCGGTCCAAAAATCTTACGTAACACTCTTCTTTCAAATATTGCTAATCGGTTTTCTTCTGCTTTTGTGAGGACCCATGTCTCGCAGGCATATGTGACTATTGGTCGTATCAGTGTATGATATAGTTTAAGTATTTTGTTTCTGCTTATTAATTGTGATGATAATAAGTTCTTATACATGTATATGCTCCTTGCTAATTTATCTTAACGAAACCTTAATACAGTGGAGAAGAAAGTATGGCTGTATGGGAGTGCAGATTGGTGACAAAATACTTAGTACATTACTGTTTTCTGACGATCAAGTCATTATCACGGAAGACCTAACTAGATGACTCTAACTATATGTTACGTAAGCTTCAGGAAGAATATAAAAAATGGGGTCTGGAGATTAACTTGCAGAAGACTGAGCACTTAGTAATTGGAGATGATGGTATGGACCTGAATATTAATGGTGACCTGGTTCACGGTTGCTCAAATTTTCGCTACTTTGGAGTTTTGTTTTCAAGTACACCAGGAAGTGAAGCAGATATTAATTTTAAAATAGGCCAAGGAAGGAGAGCCATTCGACTTCTAAACACCGTACTCTGGAACGATAATATCACAAAACAAACAAATACAACAATATATATAAGACTATAGTTGAAAGGATATGGATCAGAAATATGGGATATTAATGAACAAAATTCAAACTGGCCAATGACCCTAGAAATGGACTACTGGAGACGGAGCTGTGGTGTATCCAAACTACAACACGTGCGAAATGAAGAAATAAGGCAGCGCATGGAAGTAGATGGTACCATAATCAATACCATAGAAACTAAAAGACTTATCTGGTATGGACACCTAGAACGAATGGATGACGACAGGTAGCCGAAGAAAATCTGGAAATGGGTACAACTGGAACGGCGAAAACTACACCTCGATGAAGCTGGAGGATAGAGATAGACGAAGCTATGGAAGCCAGAGGATTAGAAGAGGGAGATTGGCTCAATAGGCTGCGATGTACTTTATCAACGACAGGTTGGAATAAAACAACGGGTCGTTCACCACAAATACAGTGAGAACCACTGGTCTAGAAAAAATAGTCTAAACTACAAAAGGAATATCAGTGGCCCACCAGCTCTATGAATTTATCGGTTAATTTATAAATGCATTTATGTTGCATATCAATTCAAAGTACACAATTTAAATTAACACATAGGAAATTTTGTTATCCGAAAAAATTAGAGGTTGAGAGGAATTCATCAAAATTATTTTGTAAAAACATTTTGAAACGAGATATTCATTTCATTAATTTGTTTACAAATTATTAATAGATTAATTCTGTATCCCTTCTATCTGTCAACATTTTTGTCATTACATGCAACTGCAGCAAAATCACAATCAAAAAAAATTAATAAATTAACACAATTAAGTTAACATTTATGCAAATCGCAGACTACATTATTGACATCTCGAGACAGCGCACTTTCCTGCCGATAAAAATTGAATTAAATCAAATTAACCACCACCAGTTGGAATGATCTGATAATGACAACTATGGTAATATCACTTAAATAGCTAACCAGAAAACGAGTCGTTAACGCCTTAAATCTAATAAAGACATAAACAGGCTATTAGGTGAGGATATTAATTTATGTTAACTTAACGTCAACCACTTCAGTTGCTGACGTAGACTATAAAACAAGAAACCCCAAATACTTTCTCAAACCTGATATTTCCGTAACTATTCAAAAATAATATAACCGTATCTGCCTTAAAATAAGATTTCTGTAAATGTTCAAAAAGGACATTTCCACAACTGTTCAAGAAGGAAATTTCTATATCTGCCCATTCCTATTGAACAAGAACATTTCCGTATTTGGTCAGATATGTAATTGGTAGCAACCGTCCCCAGGTCAGTGTAAAACGATAGAAATTCCCTAGGAACGAATTTAACGTTCAAGGTTGGTACGTCACCCCAAGGTTATAAACAAATAACCAATTCCATAACCTATAATTATATTAGTATGTTAACTAACTTGAAAATCATCTTTACAGAACTGAAACTTCCCTTAATTAAATCCAACTATTCTTTAAAATTTAGTTCGAAATCCACAAGCAACGCTGGCTGGAAGACCGTTGATATGTCTTTCGCGTCTTACGAAAGCACCCAGAGCCAGGCCGGAGATGGGCCCCCACCTTTAGTGATAATGCATGGGCTCTTCGGCTCTAAAGCTAACTGGAACAGCTTATGCAAAGCGTTTCACCAGAAGACGGAGCCACAACGTAAAGTAATATCAGTTGATGCAAGGAATCATGGTGACAGTCCACATGCAAGAAGTCATACCTACCTCGATCTAGCAGAAGATCTCAAAGCTTTGTTAACCCAATTGAAGATTACGAAAGCTTGTTTGTTGGGGCATTCCATGGGTGGGCGCGCTATGATGGTTTTTGCCCTCAAATATGTATGTTTCCAGATGCATAAAATTCGTTATTACTTCAAAGTCTTGATTTTCCATAGCCCCAATTGACAGATAAAGTAATAGTAGCAGATGTGTCGCCTATTTCTACCAGCCAAAACTTAAAAAACGCGGACCGCATATTTCTTGCCATGCAGAAAGTAAATTTACCAAAAAATGTCCCCTTGTCTACTGCAAAACGAATTGCCGACATACAGCTAGCTTCCAGTATTAATGATAAAGGCTTACGCTCATTTATTCTTACAAACATGGTACAAAAATCAGATGGAAGGTATTAATTATAAAAAATAATTAAGTCTTGCATAACCACTAACATTTTTAGCTACACGTGGCGTGTAAATATTTCAGCACTTCTAGCAAACTTTACCAAGCATATACTAGGCTTCCCTGATATTAACGATTTTAAATTCACTGGGCCTGTTCTTTTCATAGCAGGTGGTAAATCTGATTTTATTCAGTAAGTATGGATTGCCATACTGTGTTGGAGCCCTTAATCCCACCCGTTCTTATAGAAAGAAAGATCATTTAGAAATTCGCAACATATTTCCTAAAGCTGAATTTCAAGTAGTTGATGGAGCTGGCCATTGGTTGCATAGTGAAAAACCTAAGGAGTTTCTGCAAGTGTGTGTGGAATTCCTTAACAGGAAAGGAACTTAACAGGAAGATGTTTATAATTTTACCCAAAATTTCTTTTTAATTATTGTTTTAGTTGTTACATATTTCTTTATTATATATTTTATTTTTACACATTCTTGGTCATATTTGTACAAAAATCACCCGCACGCAATCTTTACTATTACACGCACATGCACATACAATTGAGCGGGATGAATTTCTGTGACATTAAGGTACTTTTGGCTTAGTTGTTAAATGTATTTTATAAGTATGGAAACTGAACATGCTCCATATAACAAAACTTACACGCTTGTAATTTTTCTGTAACTATGACCTAACATATCTTATTAATTGCTGAAGACTGATAACGTTAGGTTAAGTTGATTTTGTCTCGGAAATTATGTTGGTTGGAAGATAGTCAAGTTAGCGATGTAGTAGATTGCTGTTATTAATTCAATGCAAAAAAGCCTATAAAATCGCTTATGAAATATGCAACAAATCATGAAGATGTACGTACGAGTAACCCTTAACCACCGCACGTACACCGCGTACAATGATTGCCGCACACTGGCTGTAGTGCGGTCATGGTGACCGGGCACTTTTCCATTCCAAAAAAATGCAAAATATGATTCTTTTTTGTTTTTATTTTTAATAGGTTAAATAATACTTCTCGAATAAGGAAAAACTATTCTCATTTCATTAATCATCAAAATCTAAGTGGTTAACTTATTATTAGTGTATTTGCACAAACGTAACAAAATATATTTTTCTTTAAAGAAGAATAATATACCTACATATTTAAAAAAAAAAACTGCCAAAAAAATTAGGCGGTTGTAAAAATTGCAGGACCTAAGCATTTTACAAATTATGTTCGCAATTTTTACACAGTTTTGAAGCACATTCCAGCCAAGCTCGGTTTATGGCATAATACACAGAAGTAAAAAGTCTTTCTTTTAATTTTCGAGGGACAGGTGTAGCCTATCTTGCCCTTCTCTAATTTTTCCTCGCCTGTCGCTTTGGGAATAGCTAAATCTCTTCGCATTGTGGCGCGCAATTCACATTTTAGTCGAACATTTTTTGCTCTTTCCGCAAGTTGTTTTAAGAAATCTGCTTTACCCATTTTAGAACAATTCTTATACGACTGAAGCAGAAAGTGAGCATTTACACCATTTATATCAAGCAGACGAAAAAAATAGCCATAGGCCATCTTTGTGTACGACGAGTTGTTGAATGCTTGGCACACTTCTCAGCAAGTGCGTCGACACCTCCGTTGATTAGATTGTAGAAAGATATTTCGGGTTTTCTTCTCTCCTCATCAGTGGCCGTTGAATGGTGCATTGTCGATAGCATAACGGCGTTATTTGTTTTTGGCACATTAGAAATTAGTGTCATATTTTGGGTAAAACTACAAAAAGTTGATCCAACAGGTTGATTTCTGTTTGGCAAAAAGGGTTGGGATATTTCTCTTTTATTTTTCTTTATCGTTTCGACGTATGTCAGGCCTCTTTAGCAGATAGTTTCTTTGATATTTTTGGTTGATACGATTTCTTAAATAGTTCGCTGGTGTGAGATATACCAAACCCTTCAGATAACCCCATAAAAAAATCTAAGGGCGTTAGGCCAGGTGACCTCATCGACCAAGCTATAGCACCCCCACGACCAATCCACCGATCTGGAAAATGATTTTAAAACCAATCTCGAACCATGATTCCATAATGGACTGGTGTTTGTACCACATATTTTGTTCTCACTTAGAAAATATAGAACATTTTGTTATGTTCATTTTAAAATGTGCCGCTTTATACGAATGAATTAATTCCGTAATTTGTTTGCCGCTTCGTCAGAATTAGTAACGTTATTTTATTTGCAGTCTTATTTTGGGTTACCGTTTCGCTATTTTGTTTTGTCTTTCGAAGTTCGTGATATGTTAATAGTTTCTTTGTGTCAAAATTGCAGACTCTTGTTTTTCCGTGCTCGACTTCGAACGCTTCCTGGAACTCGAGTGTTAAAAACAAAATCTTTCTAGAATATTTCATAACGTTTCGAAATGTAGTGCAATGGTTTTGAAGAGTACAAATCCCGTTACAATTTGAAGTTAGTCGATCTTCCACCTGTTTTGGCTCCGGACCTTCCCAAAATTACATCTCTAGGGGAGGGCCGTAATTATATCGAGTGCTGCAAAAGTGGCGTAGAGTTTTGAGTTTTGTTAAGGGGTATCTGTTATGTGTGTTCCGTCTCGCTGTTGTACCAAGGGGTATTTAAATTAAAAAGTACAAAAATAAGGTACTCTTAGTTCAAACGCGTAAAGGCAACCGTTTGCCTTAAAATGCTTGTCCCAAGTGTTGGGTTGCCGTTAGGACGTGCAATTATCAGTTGGCCATGATCACAAAAACCATGGGTAGTGCTTGTTACAACAGAAAAAAAAACAATGCTAAGTCAATTAAATACTTTGGTGTCATAGAAATTTTATTTTAAATTTTTGTTTTGTGTTTACGAAAATGCCGCGTTATAACGAATTCTCCAATGCTGAAATGAGAGATACGGTTTGCGTTTACGCTCAAAAAATTAAATTTCTATTACAGCAAAGTATTTAATTGACTTAGCATTGTTTTTTTTTGCAGTAACAAGCACTACCCATTGTTTTTGTGATAATGGCTACCTGTTAATTGCACGTCCTAACGGCAACTCAAAACTTGCACAAGCATTTTAAGGCAAACGGTTGCCTTTACGCGTTTGAACTAAGAGTACCTTATTTTTGTACTTTTTAATTCTCTTTCATAAAATAAAAGAAAACTGAAAAATTTTCCACTAATAACAAAGTTATAGCTAATATAAAATTTGAGTGGTAGGTTAAGTGCCTCTTAAAGTTAAGTCTGGTTTATGAAAATGCTGCTGCCACTGTACTACATAATGGTAAGTATGTGTGCCAAATTTGAAAGAAATATCTTAAGATTTGTGGAAATTACAATAAAAAGAAAAAATAAAAAATTTAACTTTAAGGCCCTATAACTTCTTACGGAAGGACTTTCTGCCTAAGGTATATTAGGTTTAATCGGTTTATTTTAACCTAAGGAATCTATGACTAAGCGCTGGCCCATTGTTTCTGAGACACCCTGTATAAGCCGTTGTTGTGTGATATTTTGTGTATTGTATACAATCCAAGAAATACTACTTCTCGTAGGCTCCTATTCAATTAAATCTAACAATTTTTCTTCAATATTGGACTGTCTTACCATAAATGGACGACCACCACCACTTCTTTTTAGACCAACACTTCTTCTCTCGTAGTCGTTGGTCAGTTCGTTTAATAACTGTGTGGTTTGGATGTATTCTATTTGGATCATATAGCATTGTCACTGCATTAAAATTACTGTCAACCTCCCCAAGAATCCAAATCATGTAAGCGTACGCAGTAAAAGTGTATTCTATTAATGCAAGTGAAACGGAAGTTACAAAAAAGAATAGAAAAGTGTGTTTGACGAGTGTAAAATTCGGAACAACAGCGTCTAATTAAACAGAAATTATTATCAGCCTTGCTTAGATTTGCCTTAATGCCATATCTAAATCTGGTGTTTTCACCACCTTACGACCAAAAAACTGCAATTTGAACTTGTGTAGAAGTCATTTTTATTGTTAATATCTTAAGTTTATTGGTGAGCATCTGCTATCATCGATAATATCTATTAGATTAGCTTTATTGTTAAAGATACGCAGCATTCGAATTTCAAACTTCAGGAAGCTCGTGTGAAGAAAGCACTGCGAAAAATAAATAGTTTAGCTCTTTTGTGTTCAGTATGCACTGCTGCACAACGCTACGAAGCATTTTATCTCAACTTGTGGGACACCGTGTATATATTTCTTTCTACTAGCAAAATTTATCGATATAAGAATAAACGTATATTTAGATACCGGGCCGGGTGTTTAACGTAGACATGCATTTTTATTAACAAATGCATTTTGAAGTATTGCGTTTACACCTAAACGACGCCGACGACGATAGGCTAATAATGTTCCGGATGAACGCAACGGTAGTCAGCGAAGATATTTTTGAATTTACCGCCCGGCGCTCAGTTCGTCTATTCTGTCACGATATATGTGAATTGCAACCACGTATAGATTACGTGTTTCTACCTTAGCGCTGATGAAAAACACGTGGTAGGAAAGAGGCCGATGCTCAGCAGTGGGACAATAAGGCTGTTAATGATGATGATGATAGATTACAACCACTAGACGATGAGGAAGCATCTCAGTTTTTAGTAACACTTGTTTGCCTTTAATACAGTGAATAACTAGATACTTATTATATCTTTCCAATTCCTACACTACAGTTATAAAGTTGTAGCTAGCATAAACTAATGCTATAAGAACAATTGAAAAAGCTTTTTTAGTTGAAAAACTGGGGTCCACTATTAAGAGGCGCTTATATGTATAAGGTTTGTTCCAACACCTCGAAAAACGCGCAGTAGATAAAACGGAACGCATTTTATCTATTGCGCATGCGCGTGACCGTGCGATGAACGGTTTCTCGAGACGTTTGAACAAACCTATAGTAACATGTTGCACATCTATGGCACCTATACTATTGGAAAAAATCCATATCTTTTAGAAGTTGTCTGAAATACTCTTTCATACCTCTATCGTCGGTGTAGGTATTGCTTTCCCCATAAGGTTATTAACAGTGGTTGTATATGTTTTATATACTATAAAGTTCATTGCAGCGCGTCCAAGACAGTAGCTAAATGAAATACTCTGTGGCAGTTTATTTAATTTTTAGGTATTGCTTGTAAACATCGATGAGGGTTTCGTAAGTAATTTAAGAAGTGAACTACAGTACCAGCCCAAGGGGAAAGATACAAAAGACGCCGACCTTGAAAATGGCTGGCATAAAGAAGTAGAAGAAACATGAAAAGCAGAAGAATCTCCCATTCCAGAAATACTCAATCTCTTCCTCACAACCGTTTTGTCATTTCACCAACACCACCCCAAGTTATTAGACGACGCTTACAACAGAACAACACTTTGGCTCTACTATATAGACGTAATTTTATGAATTTTAAAATCATTTCCGCCATATTATCTTCATTTGGTAAAATTTTGGCTGCTGTACAGGAGCTAGAAATGAAGCTACTCATGGGCAAACAAAATACAGACAGAACCACTCAAGGGCGTATACAGCTCAAAATGGAAAGGGGGGCAGTTTTCTGAATCTAACTTCTTTCGTGGTGGGGGAGGGGCTAACTACAACTTCTACCAATTGTTCCTTGTTTGCGAAAACCCATTGACGATGAATGCTTAGCATGGCTAACCCATTTAACCTATTTTCACCAATAGTGCTTCTAAGCCATGTTTCAGTTCGGCGAAGGGAGCTGAATGAACGCCCCATAGTGCTTGTTGGGCATTCCACATTTTGAACCACAATTCCGTTTCACCTTCAATGTCTTCCAAATTGTAAGAAGCACAAGATGAAGTACTTTCATTCCATTTCTCCAATGAAACATCTCTCATGTTACTCGGATGGAAATGTGTTAATGAAAATGCAGGTAATTTGTCTACAGAAAATCTAGCTTCTAAAGATGATATGACGAATGATACAGAAAGCACCTTTGAGTCGCCTTGAGTAAGCTAACCATGGTGAATATGTATCCAGTCATTGGTGATTGAATTTTCTCTTGAGGTGTTTGGCATCTGTCGCAAAATAGTAGTTCTTCGAAGGTACCCGGCCGTTTTCCAGATGATGTTTTTTCTTATCAACCGGCATAGTGTAGTCTGGCACCGTGGTTTGAACCATAGACTATAGAAGAAGACCTCGCAGTCGCAATGTCTGAAGTAGAAGGTGGTTGTACTTCCTTACCCTCATCGCTGCTGCTGCTGGTACTTTTCTTTCGTTTTAAATTCACTGCAAAAAATAAAGTCTAATTTTTACTAAACGTTGATGTGGACGCAGCATAATACATGCAAACGTAGATAGCCAAATAAACGTCAATACTTACCATTCTTACCAAAAAACTTTAAAATATCCATTTTTGTATAATTTGTAATAAAGTAGATGGCACGAAACAGCAAACTTTACCGTCGTAAAAATCGCTCACACTTGTGACCTTTTTGTGAATGTATAACTTAACTGCACTGATTCTAATCGGAATGAGCGCGCTCTTATACATACAAAGTGATTTTTTAAAAAGTCAATTGCAGTAGCCTAGGGATTGTCCCGTCTATATTAAGCTTTAGAATCTGACAATATGAAAATTGTAACAGCATAGCTGCCAATAATTAAATAAAGAAGCTTCAATTATTTACTCAAAAATGAATTTCACAGTGCAGCATAAGATATTTATGGTAAAAGCTTATTACCGAACTGGAATCATCATAAATGGTGAGTGGCGGTATTCGATCCAGGAATGCTTCAACGATTTTACAGACCATTTTGGAATTGTTGAATACATTCGATTTTACGATGCTCTAAGGCACACTGTGGAATTATTCGATGAAACAGGTGGTGTTACACGCAGAAATGGTAGCGGTAGACCTACAGAACGCACACCAGACGTCCTGGAAAATGTTAGACAAATAATGGCTGAAGCTCCCTCAACTTCACTTCGACGTCTTTCACAGCGCATTGATTTGTCTTACACAACCACGAGGAATATTCTTAAAGCAGATTTAAAGTTATTCCCATATAAATTAACTTCAGTTCATCAGATTCTACCAGCAGACATGCCTCTAAGAGAACGATATTGTCAATGGTTTTTAAACGCATTTCCTGAAGACAACGACTTGAACAACGTGTTTTTTTCGGACGAAGCATGGTTTCATTTATCTTGATATGTGAACTCCCAGAATATGAGAATTTGGTCTGCGGAGAATCCATATGCGTTTAGAGAAACACCACTTCATCCGCAAAAGCTTGACGTGTGGATTGGTCTTAGCCGACGACGACTTGTAGGACCAATTTTCCTTCAAGGGACAATCAATGCATTAAGGTATCGCGAAGAGATTTTGGAACCTTTTATTAATCAGTTAGATGACCAAGAGCTGCGGGAAGGCTAGTTCCAGCAGGATGGCTCGCCTGTTCATTGTACTCTGGAGAACTTGAGTTTTATTCAGGAATTCTTCGGCAATAGAGTAATCAGTCGGAACACTCCAGTTGCTTATCCACCCAGGTCCTGTGATTTAACAACGTTGGATTTTTTTGTCTGACCCTATGTGAAAAATTCAATTTATCAGACAGCAATACAAAATTTAGATGAGCTTACAGCAAGAATAATTCATAAATGCAACGAAATAAATAACTCACAGCACATGCTCGAAAATGTGTCTCGAAGTTTACAAAAACGAACAAGATTGTGTATAGAGCAAGGGGGTGGACATTTCGAACACTTGCTGTGAAAGAAATCTTG
>JABXWE010002567.1:0-11710 GCA_014611495.1 Limonius californicus | reverse complement strand
AGTTTGAAACTTCAAACTCCTTTAATTAATAAACGAAAAAAGATAGGAAGCTGGGGTTTTCACTGAATCGCTCAGTACTTAATGGAGCATATGAATGTGCAAAGAAATATTACACTCGTGGATATATGTAAACGCACCGGCCCCCTCCCCCCTCTTTTTTAGAAAAATATTTTTTTTATTCTAACGGTTGTTATTTGTTTGCGTCAAAGAATCTTTTTCCGCGAAAATAAAAAAATGGATTTTTTATGCCCTACAAAATATAATTTCCAGGGACTTCGAAAATTTTACCTCGGTAGCAACAGCGATCGGTACTAGTTAGACCGCGCGACGTATATAGTAGAGAATGAAGTATGCCTGGTTGCATATTAAAAGGAAATTAAGGGGCACCGCAGATATTTGGCGGGAATTCTTACAAACCTTGTAAGTCTGTTCGTTACGAGGCAAGGTTTTAGGATAGCACTTGAACAACCGTTTTGAGGAAAATAACTCTACTGTTGAATAAAGATGATATGAACAGTTTCCAGTATGGGAAAGTCCAGGGAGGCAGTCGCGTCCACTTATTTCGGTGTCTGCCCACTTGCTCGCCATAGTTCGCTGGCCAGAGTTTAGTCGCCACAATTTGCTCGCCACAGTCCTCTCGCTGCCGTGCGAGCATCTGTTCTAGGGAGCAATCGGCAATCAAGCAATCGGTGGCGAACAAACGGCTGCTAGAACCCTTATTTCGGATGCATTTTTGGTTTGTTTTCAAAACTGCTACTACGCGATACTTCACTAAAAACAATTCAATACTACCATAGTTTCAGCGCGTGCACGCGCGCACACACACACGCAGATATGAAAAGACGTTTCGTAATACAGAAAGGGTTTCCTAGAGATTCAAAACTCATATTTCTGGTAAAATACCCAAATCCAAAATTTCCATGGCCACTATATGGGAAAATAGAAATGATAAATGCCTACTACAGGACCGGAAACAAACGTGATATCAGTTTCATTAAACATATTGTTTTCTAGTATTAATATTTATTTCGCGATTATATAATAGGAACACTTACACTTAATATTTCTTCGGGATTTCTTTTCTTCAACCGATCAAATATAATTTTCCCTATAGATTCTTTAGGGATATCATAATCATCTTCAGGTCCACTGATAAGGTATTTTGAATATTCATCCATGTTATTTTTGCAACACAATATTTTTTTATACTAGCGTATACTGGACTTGGTACTCTGGAGATTATCTTTAAACTACCTATTTGTTCTGCAGTTAAGAAGCAGTAACAGTCAACACGATATATAGCTTCTGTAACACGCGTTTTTTGAATTTCGTGTTAAGGAAATCGATAAAAATAAGCAAATCGCACTATTTGTTAAAACCAAAGTAAAATTGAAATTGTGCTTGACCGCAATAACCATTTGTTACAGTGTTACACTTTAGAACTGTTTTGAATTAGTGTTTGAAGGAATATTTACTTGGAGTTTGGAACTTAAACCGGTTGTAGGCTTTAATTTAATTAATTACATAATAAATACTTTATCTACATCTCATACATATTTTACCTAAAGTGTATACCCTTTACTTAAAGAACAGTCAAAATAGGAAATAAGAAGTGTTTATGATTTGATTTTTCACTAAGAAAATATTATTTTTATAGCCTATTTTTACATTACATTGTTTATTACGTTTATTGTTAAATTGTATCGGTTTAACCTCGTTCTTGTTCTTACAGGTAAAGTATTAGTCAATTTATTTCAAGGGAGTTTTTCCACCTTTTCTGGATTGTTTAGGTGATCCCGGAGTCCAGAACGGATTCCACCAAGCTATTTTCGTCTATTTAGGATGCATGATTATTCCATTCACTTCGCTTTCTGACGACCCACTCGTTTGTTTCTTGGATTTCACATTTTCTCCGGATTTCTTCACTTAGCATAATCTCCTTATTTTTTTCTTAGTGTCTGAATTTATGTGGTTTCTACTTTTTGCTTTGTTTTTTACATCTGATCTCATGTCTGTGGTATGTGTTATAATTGGTCTCACCACGGTTTTGTAGATGTTTATTTAATTTCGATTTCCTTTTCAGGTATTTGTAGTACTATTTGGTGCACTTAGGCATGCAGATATTTTGTTAATTCACAGACTTGATGTGTTACTTTTCCGTTAAGGGCTCCATTACATGTATTTAAAACTCCCAAATATGCGTAGATATAAATAAATTAATCGGACAAACGCAGCATTTATTAACTTGTTTTCAAAAACTGGTTTGAATTATTATGTATCCTATTATCCAAGGTAGTTTGGTGGCTAGTTTGATAAGCAAGATAAGATTATGATAGTTTTTATAGTTATCCCAGAGCATTTTAATCAATAAGGTTTAAAGTATAATGTATTATTTCCGTTTAGAAGAGACAATTTGATTTTCCATACAGTAGCTGGAGGTACTGCAAAACCTTATAGACTGCAGGAGGAACAAACCCATCAGTTCCTAGAATTCCTGGTAATATTATTATATCACTTTCTTTATTATTTACAACAGTGCATAATACATTTGTTTACATTTTTAAGCAGGTACAACCACTTTGAAGAGCGGCCCAAATGAAACAAAAAATGGAGAAATGATAAAAAAGAAAGGTGAAAATGAGGGTACATTGAGTGTTTCTGATTTTTTTGAAATCCCTTCTACTTCTCAAACGAATCGCCACAATAAGCATTCAACCCAACCCTAAAGAGGTATCAGACTGAGGAAACATAAAAAACTTACCACAACTTCAAAGATTGGTACTCTTGGAACAGCTTCAATACTTTCGAGAAAAAAAGGCAGAAACTGAGCCACGAGGAACAAAGAGAATCGTGCATGAAAGTGAAAAAAATTATGTAAATCTTTAAAATATGTATATTTCTAGTAGCTTCAACAAGAAAATTAAATAAACACAAAACTGTACTGTATTTTTAAAATAAAATAATTCAGAATTCGTTTGAAATTAATTTTGTTTAAATTATTTCAATAGGGATTTAGAAAAATAACCGTCTCCTAATCACAACTATTATAAAGAAGCCGTGCGACAGCTTCGCTTCCTTCTTTGTCCAGCTTGTCTGATTTCATTATTATCATGAATATATATTTTATCGTTATCCTTGGCATTTCCATCTTCTTCATTTGGGCATTCAAAATCTTTTTCATGCGGCAGGTATTTAGATACATTATATAATACCGACCGCATTGCAGGTAATCTCTGGATGGAAACGACAATTAGTCGATTGGAATGCACGCAGGGGACGTGTTTACCCAAAGATGATACAACGAGCGCTGATAAGACCGTAATAAAATGAGTGAATGAATGAGAGAAAAATGGTAGCACTGGAAAGCCGTCAGTGATTGTCTAACTATAGAAAATAATCTATCAATTAATAGTATATATAATTTATTAGAAACACAAAAATTAAGGGGCTGTTGTCAGTAATAATCACTAATATCCCTGCTTGCATCGCAACAAAACAATTTTAAGGTGGAATTTTTATCGCTGGTTTTTCTGTTTTGAATATAATTATCCAACTAAAGAAAACACAATGAATTGCAATATCAAATTTATTTAACTAAATAATTTAAGGAATAAATTGTTAACGCATAGAACATACGCAGAATTATTGCATACAAAGAAGGAGATGCCGATGAAGGTTTCGACCGAGTGTGCATAAATATGCTCAGCTTCATACGAAATGCACCACCCATTAAAAATAAAGCTATGTGTTTGCTCCCTTTAACTGCACATCATAGGCTTACTTGGTGTCAAGAGTGGCAGCACTAGAATCAGCAATGGAATGACATTGTCTTCAGTGACGAATCAAAATTTTGTTTGTGGGCAAATGACGGTTGTAGAAAGGTACGTCGATATCGAGGAGAAAGACGAAATCTAGAGTTTGCTGAAAGACGCCATACAGCTTTAA
The DNA here is from genome assembly GCA_014611495.1 of Limonius californicus. NCBI lineage: Eukaryota > Metazoa > Arthropoda > Insecta > Coleoptera > Elateridae > Limonius > Limonius californicus. The sequence goes on along the minus strand of JABXWE010002567.1, from coordinate 7,765 downwards.
CACCTAGAGCTATTTGTTTCGGTAGAAGATCACCTATTGTGTTCGTCCCAGGCACTTTAAATGCTCATCGCTATATTCATAATGTCCTGAAGCTGGTGTTAGTACCATTCACGCAGACGTTCCAAAACGGTATTTTTCAACAGGATAAGGCACGTCCATACATTGCACACATTACCAGAACGTACCTCAACAAGCACAATTGCAAATGTTGTCCTGGCCTGCACGATTAGCGGACTTATCTCCGATCGAACATCTTTGGGACGTGATGGGCCGGCGACTTAAGATTATTGCCAAGAGCTCCTAACAACTTAGACGAGCTGAGACACCAACTTGAGGTTATATGGAACGGAGTGAATGCTTGCATTGCTGTTCATGGCGATGTTACACGTTACTAATTTTGTTTTCGTTGTTGTTATTGATTTCTTGTAATTGTTAATCTTTTTTTAAGAAAACCTGCTCATTTCTTAAGCAATAATGAAACATTATTTTAGCAAACTTGTCATTAACTATGAAGTCATTTTCTTCGCAACTCACTTTTGCGTAATAATCTTTCTGTTCTTCAACGCTCAACGCTGAGTCTTCAGGTATTTACTATTTTTGTTTATGTTCTCCCTCAACTTCTCAATGTAACAGTTCCGATGCTTGTTGATGATAGAATTACTGTTCTGGAAAAAGAACATATGTATTAATACAATATCTGCTAGGTAGTATTACTATCTACATAGGGAAGCCTTAATTTATGTCAATGCGAAGGTCACAAGAGGTAACCAACAAATAAATGGAACCCTTCTGATTGTGCATAGAGATGGCCATTTAGGCCAAAAAGCATAGGGGAGGATTGTCATATATAATATAAGAATTATACAATAAAAACCAACAATTACTCTAGAAACGTTATTTAGGAAATTCTAAATTTTTAAAAACATAGAGCTTAGCACGAACTTCAAGGTGCCGTCGTTTTTACGTAGCATCAATTATATGTAGAATCTAATATTCCTACAATCCCATACGTTATAGAAAGTGTTACAAATATACTTTAATAACATATATCTCTCCGTCTCTCTCTTGCTCCCTCTCTGTTTAGCCTGTATCTGTCCACTGTTAGACGCAGACCTCTTTCATAGTGATCCATGTGCGTCTTTCCTTTTCTGTGTGATACTATTTGTTTCCCATAATCCGTTTGACGTCATCAAGCCATCTTTTTTGAGGTCTTCCAACGCTTGGTTTACTTATTCTTGACTTCCCGTGTATTAATTTATGGGTACATTTGTTGCTGTTTTCTCTAGCTACATGTCTTACCCAACTTCATTTAATTTCAGCATTTGGGATGCTTTTCAAATATATTTGTGAATTCCTGGAAAGCTTATCAGTATTATGTCATCGGCCAACCGCAAATGGTTTCAATATTTGCCGTCTATATTTATGTATTTTCTTGTCCGTGTCATGTTTTTAAAAATATCTTCTAAGGCAAGGTAAATAACTTGGGCAATATTGTATCTCCTTGCCCAACCTTTCCACTTATTGTGATCCTGTTTGTGTTTAAATCATCATCTATTGTCACTTGGATTTGGTATTGAGATATATTTGTTTGATAAATTGTGTGTACTTCGAATCTATTCTGCCACTATTCATAGCGGTGAAGTTCGCGCAATAATTCCCGAATTCAGGACATCGATAAGACATATTCATAAAAGAATAAAATGACAATTATCTTTAGATCTATATTTAACGTTATCAAGTCTCATCGAACAACATGTACCTAAATATAATATAAAGTATAACTTTTGTTGCATTAATAAAGCCCCAACCAATAGCTACCTATTATATAGTTCTGTTGTATAACATAAACCAAAGTTGTGTGTAGTGCTAATCTGACTTAACACTAAAAATATACATGTCATAACAACCATAGTTACTATTTAAAGATTTGGAAATAAGAACTGTGGAAACGGATATTATATGAATATATATTAGAATAACATTTTTGGTGAAGTTTTATTCACAGCGTGTTTTGATATATTTCAAGTAATTCCCTTCTCAACATTTTGCCAAAGCTATTTTTGGGAATTTCGTCTATAAATCGGACGCCTCCATAGAGTCGTTTGTGGATAGATATTTTTGCTGAAATATGAAATCGAAGTTAATATACACAACCGCTTGTAAATTTAAAAATGTGTTTACCTGCAACAAAATCTATTATTTCTTGTGCTGTTACGTTTGAGCCTGTTTGTCGAACAACAAAAGCAAGAGGTAATTGTCCGGCTCTTTCATCAGGGATGCCAAGTACACCGCATTCCTTAACACCTGGGTGGGACGCAATAAGAGCTTCCAATTCTACTGGTGAAACCTGTCCAACCATATCAGTTTTCACAAAAATGACTAAATTTGAATTTCCAATATTACCTGAAAGCCCTTATATTTGATTAATTCCTTCATTCTGTCTGTTATGAAGAAAAACTTTTCATCGTCGTAATACCCCACGTCTCCCGTATGATAGAAACCATCCTTATCTATGCATGCATGGGTTGCTTTTGTATTTCCAACATACCCTTTCATAATCATAGAACCTTTAAAGCATAACTCTCCAATTTCGTAAGGGCCAACGGCTACGTTTCGTTCGGGATCCGATACTTTAACAATTATACCCGGTATGAGAACTCCTATACTTCCAGCTTTGTTACGTTCTGGAGTTTGAAATGTACAAACACCGGCTGTTTCTGTTAATCCATATATTTGTCTTACTATTTTGATGTTAAATCTAGAGAAGTTAGAACATATAATTATGTAAAACGAAATCAAAAGACCTTGATGATTTACAGCTATTATGTTAAAGTGGGGTACGTTTGCAATTAATTAACTAGTTAATGTTATAAATGGTGCACTTATATACTACTTCTCTTGGGGAATAGGTAAATAGGAAAGCTACTTTTCTTGCTACCCATGATTCCCAGTTCGTTACCTTGTCACACAAGCGGTTTTATAATATACAGGGTGGCCAACGTGGGTTGCAGACAAGATTTTTATAAATCTGCATAGTGCTGTTTAGGTTTCGAACCCAAGCCAGAATCGACGTTTTACTCAGAAAGCCACCACATACCACAGGGGGACATTCAGTACGGTTATTTTCCTTCACCTATCTTCAACCCCAAAATTGGAAATTTTAAATGGCAACGGGTATCTAAGACATGCTATTTGAATAAATTTGCTTTGCCGTAGTTGTTTTATTTATTTTTTTCCGAGCATCAATTTCCGCCGAAACGCCGTCTAAAGTTTCATGGTAGTATATGTTTTGGAGAATTTATGGAATGACTAGATGACATTGGTTTACCATAAGTTGGCATAAACATTTGAATTTACGTCAGCGTTATTGTGTATTTCATAGTTGTCCTTGTTTTCTTGTACATTTAAAATAGTTTGATGGTGTTTGCGTCATAAAAACTTTCACAGAGAACGGTACTTTTAGTTCAAGGGTTTCTCAGCCACTTTAACAGCTAGTTTAAATTTTATTGATATATTGTAGTTAGGCAGTTTACCTAAAATAAGTTTATTTTTATTATTGCTTTTTTGTATTTGAATTTGCGGTTGGATCCTTATATTTTGTTGTATTTTCCTGTTTTTTATGTCTTTATTACGGTGTTCTACCGCCGCTGCATCTTTATTTTTTATACAGATACTTTACCAATAGCACGTTTCGTTTCCCCACCATTTTATTGTACAGCTACGGGATATGTTACTTGCAGAATATTTTTCATGGCATTATTCGTTTAAACTTAGTAGAATTAAGACATCTTTGTAAATAGTAAATTTGGCAATAAACACTTATATCCACAGACGTTGGACAGACAATTTATTTTATACTGAGTAAAAGTGAACAGTCATTTATGTATTTACTGTTCAATGAGGCTTGCCTCGCACAGATGGATTTTAGAAAGTGTTCAAAAAATTGCGTTGGTCTTCCGGAACAATGAATGTGCCAGACTTTACATTTTGTTGTTTTGATAGTTTTTTATAATAAATGCAATTGGTGTTGCTTTTAAGTGTCTTACACTGCCATACACCTATTCATTTTTGAGTAGTTTATATATATTATATAAATATATATTTATATAAAATTAACTAGGGAGGAAGAAACAAAGATAAATTAATTTTAAATTTTCTTGCAAGTTACAATCATATTTTAAATAGAATGATTACTTTTTATACTTTGAAAATAAATGGCCGCCAGGTGCCAAATTTAAAACTTGCCGCCAAATATTAAACAAAAAGAATATATAAAACCACGGCATGGCACTCGAGCATGATTACTAAATTCCCAGTAGTCAGTTCTATATAACGTTTTGGAAATCTAAGAGAAAATGGACATTTAAATGAACTACCCAAAATACGCAGCTACTTCCAGTTAGTTCTACAATCTACACTTCAGTCAGTCTGCGTACGAGAACCTATAAAAGCCTTAAAGAACTCTAAAATAAAACTCGAGTAGTTTTAAATATCCTCTGATGTTTCCTCTGTTCTATGATGTTCTCGTATTTCCTGCATATTTATGTAATGTTTGGTTTACCTTATTTAGCAACCTCTTCATCCATATGTGAATATTTTTTTAGGTCCGACGTTGACCTTCAAAACAGTCCTTAGGTAGAATGCAGTAGCGTCCCAAAACTTCGATGCTCAGCTATTAATTCTTCAAACTTCGAACTGGATTTAAATTTCTCGAACTTTACCTTTGTAAGTTTAACTAGCTCACTTTTTATTTAAAGAAACTTGTTTTTTTAACGTTAACAAACTTATTTTATTATAATGCTACGTACACACGCAGACACCTAAATGTCGACACTTGTGTCTGGATTGCTCTACGGTGTGTTCACACTGCGTGGTGTATTTGTGGAAACTATTGCGTAGAGCAGTGTCACTAGATAAAACACTAGACTGAAGTTGCTAGACTTCTCTACCATGTATCCACACGTGCCTTGAACAGTAGACACAGACACTTTAAAATAGAACCTATATTTTTTGACCATGTCAAGAACAAGCCGTCGTTTAGCGGCCGCAGTGTTTATGAATTGTATTTAAAAAAAAAGAAAAAGTTATGAAAAGAGAACTTGGTTAACTGGGAACTGGATTAAAGAGTGGATCGTAAAGAGAAGTGTGAGTCACTATTTTCTGAAATGAATTTTATAAAAAATAAATTTATAAATAGGATGACGGACGAATCAAGCTCTGCATGCGTACTTTTAAAAATAACAAAGTATAATCCAGATAGAAAATCCTTAACATCTCATATGCAGCAACAAAAATCACATTAAAACAAAGGTTTATGTCTATTTGTAAAACATTTAAATAACTCTTAATAAATTATAACAGATGTAATTTATAAAATCATACCATATTAATAAAATTGTTGCTGGCAATCTACATCTGTAGAAACACCATAGAATTAGTGTGAAGAAAAACAGGCTACTGCCTACAATAAAAGAAGAAGAAGAAGACGAAGAAGAAGAAGAAGTATAATAAAAATTTGTCTTTCTTTGTTTATTAAATTATAATAATTTTTTTCTCGAGAGCGAAAGGAAAAGAAAAAATATAAAATAAAAAAAGCAAAAAAAGAGAAAAATACAAGAATCATAATTTATGTTAAACAATTTTAGCGTGGCACGTTAGTTATTTCATAAAGATTATTTATAAGTTTGTGGCACGGACAATGAAAAAGGTTCGCCTTCCCTGCTCTAGGCAATAAATTTCCACCATGCCGGTACACCTAGCTCGAGTCTCGACACGCCGAAAAACAAGTGTTCCCACAGCGGTCTACCAACTTGCGACAGCGATGTCTAGATATCAAATGTCCGATCTAGCGACACAGCTCTAGATGGTGTACATACGACGACACTCGATCTATAGACTTTATCTAGACACTAAAGTGTCTTCGTGTGTACGTAGCATTATAGATTAAGACATAAATAATCTACCTAGACTACATTTCAGGTGAAAATATAGAATTTAACATCACAAATATCCTTTTTACACATATAACAGACCTTCCGAAGGTATTCTTGTTTAGTTTAAGGTATGATTAAGACATTTAACAATTATCCAACAATAATAACATTAATATAATATAAATATCATGGCAATATATTTCTTCTACAACAAAAAAAAACTATAGAGAACGGGCAGAGTGTTAATACTCTTATAATACTCACACTATTTCTTAGGATAAAGCAGTCTTTTCTAAACTTTTAAGTTTCGCGGCGCCCTTTTTAAATGTGTCATGATACACGCCCACCTTTCTAGTAAAATGGAATCACAAACTTTCCCGAACGCTGTAGAATGGTCCAGAACGTATAAAACCATGATGTATGTTCAGTTAGGTTAGTTTAATAGTAAGTGAAGCAGCGAGTAGACGAGTCATACTTTGTTTCTGTTTTCTTGCACACCACATTCCTTTTATTTTTAAACGCATGTTCAGTTCTACGGCTATTTTGTAATCGATAAGCCACTACTAACTTTGTTTGCACAATTTTTATAATGGTTAAGATATAAATTGAAAGTATACATTCATTATTTTTTAAATTTATTACATGATTAACGGCATCATTCGGAGTTATCCCAAAATGATGAAAATTTTTACTTTGGGAATAAAGACTGTAATAATGCTTTAAATTTAACATTCAGATATGTAGCATACCATATAAGTGAAGCTGCTTGAATGGATTTTGAGATTCTAAGATTATATATAAGGTAATTCTGAAAACTCCAAACATAATCAGCAAATGAAAACCAATTAGTTTGTTAAACTAACAAGTAAACTGTTATGTATAGGTGTTTCGAATTACATCATTTAAAGCCTGTATTGACGAAGCTTAAAGAATTCAACAATATATAGTGTTTTAGTAAAACAGAAAACCTTTTGTATTGTTCTGGCACATAGTTGAAACGTATTTATTTATCTTGCGGTATAAAATTAATATGAAAAATAATTGTCATATTATTTAATATATTATATTATATCTTAATATAAAGTAAATCTGTACAAAGGTGATAATAAATCAAGAATAATCTTAAATTGTGCATCTCATAAGTTTCCACGTTCTTATGAAATAATATTTATAATATTTTTATTCATCAAAGCAAAATCATTCAACCCCAAGCATGCTGTATAATACAACAAAATCCTATAAAACATTTAGAATTTCTATAAGCTTACACAGGAATTCTTTTGTCGAAAATAAGTAGGAAGAAAATAGATAATTTTACCAGCTTAACTTAACCAGAAAAAAGAGTAATCTCTAGTACCACTAAAACACTTATCGTAATAGCTTAAGAACTCCAACCCTTTAAGGAAAAACATTCTATTAAAAATTCAAAATACTTCTTTAATATGGTACAGGTTCTACATCACAATTTTTCAGAAATCTTCTACCCTTTAATTAGTTTATATTTTTAAACAACTAAACATTTCTTCAAGTTAGGTCACGGCTATGCGGTGAGTTGTTCACCTCGGAAAAGCAACATTTACGAATGCTGTAACTTGTGCGAAGAAGTGTTGTCTTGAAGCAGTGAGACATCAGTATTTAATTCCTTATTTAGGTTAGGATAGGCAGTGTTGGGTAGTATCTAGATACATGTATCTAGATACTGGATCTAGATACTATTCAAGTATCTAGTATCTGTATCTAGATACGTTTATAAAATTGTATCTTGTATCTGTATCTAGATCCTATTAAGCGGTATCTTTTTCATTAAACAATAAAAGATCCTAGATACATTC